>BQNB010024023.1:4236-58618 GCA_026074375.1 Tanacetum coccineum | reverse complement strand
CTAGTATTTAAAGAAAAGAAATGGGCGGGAAAATCTGTTAGGAAGAGTTTGACTGGTTCGTTGACTTTGAACATGTGCGGGTCACGTGTGAGGTAAATAAGCATATAACAAGTGCGTCCCTTAGTGACAAAAAGGCCACATGCTCAGAGTTATGAGAAAAAACTGACATCTTTTGAAACACGTAATGGCTGACTTCCCTCCTCAATCTGCCTTGATGCATCAAGGTCATACAGGTCATAAAACCTTGGGGGTGTGCTGGCGATTACCCCCATCGATGCTTTTTTGTCTATATATTAGAGATTTGTAAACAATTAATGTGCAAGTATTAATAAGAAAACCATAGTATACTTTTTGAAAAAATAAGACGCTATCTAATAAGAATAACATGACAGACTTACGATTTCACTTTTGGCCACTTAATCTGTTTGATGCATTTGACCCGTTCCATTATTAGATCCCTTTCTATATTCTACTTATATGAAATACATGTTTCCATATAAATGATTGATCTGTCTCATCTGTATCTTGCAGTATGGACGTATTTGATGGTTGGAAACAAAAGAACGGTTCAGTTCTTCCCATACACAAGAAACTTATTGATGCAAAACTTAGGATTTGGGTATACAGGTAAATGATTAATCCTGCTTCTTACGTCAAATTTGAAAATTTTGTGTGTATGTATGAATTATGATCAATATTTGTACAATGTTCATCTGGTGTTGATAGTGGAGATACTCATGGAATTATAATGCACAAAATATTAAAGTTTGGTATGTTTTTAGGATGCAGGGAGCCGCCTGGCTGGCCTCTAGCGGGCCTCCAACCGCTCGTCTGGCCCTCCAGCCGCCTGTTTAGCCCTCCAGCCGCCCGACTGGCCCTCCAGCCGCCGAGCTGGGCTGGGGTTGATGTTTTCCGAATTTTGTTTTTTACGTAACTTTTGAACCGTAAGGAGTTAGAACGAGTTCCTTGTATCGTTGAAAAGCTTATGAAGTCTAGTTTATGATAATGAAACATTCAAGGGTCTAATTGTAATGTATTTTAAAAAGTATAATAGGGAATGTCACAAGGTCATTTCCGGTCTTACGTTTCTGCAAAGTTTTTGATTTTTGGTCAAATTCTGAGTCTCAAAAGGGGCGTTTCAACTTGGTATCAGAGCTTCGGTCTAAGAGAAGTAGGTTTCCCCTATAGGTTTCCTAAACTTGGACCACTCATAGATGCGTATGCCATAAGATTACGAAACAAAGAATGCGAATGCCTTAGTTATAAGGTAGTTAAGTACTTACGGCAAATGGAATGATAATGTTTGGACATAGAATGATTATGTAATGTGGTATATGTTATATTGCCATAGACTTAAGGGATTGTGAATGTGGCTAAGAATGTGAAGCACTAATTGAGAAAGTGTTAAGTATAGAGGCATATGTTTATGTAATGTAAAGTAAAGTCTCTGGTAGATTATTTAAATATATATAAGTAACGTAAGATGTATTTGATGGTATGAGTTAAGAAGTTCTTGAGTTAAGATAAAAGCATCAGATTGCATTTTAATAAGTAATAATGAAAGTATGTAAGTAAGAGCAAGGTAATGTGAAGATGTTTGAATTATGAAAAAGTCATTTAATGAAGAAGTATTATATTGAGTATAAGTGCTTCTATGAATTACTAATAAAAAGTTGAAGTATGATAAGTTGTATAATGTAGAGAACATGATGAAGTATAATGCAATAGAATGACATTGATATGTACGATGTGTATAAGAATAATGTTTAAGAAGAGTTGCAAAAGAAATCTTAAATGATGTTAAATGTTTTTAATGAATGATGAGGAATGAATGCAATCTCGTTCATAGATGAAAGAGAAGTATGATAAGTAAAACGGATAGACGAGTATACTTTAGTTAAACCAAACGAATGAATGGTAAAGAATGAATAGAATCATATTAAGGAATGAATGAGATGTATGTGACGAATAAGTAAAGTAATAAGTATATTATAATAATAACCTATGTAAGGTTATAAGCGAAAAGTTAAGTGAACTAAATGATGCTTTGGTAAATAAAATTGAATAAATTGCTCATTTAGGGATTGTCAAGAGAATGACAAATGAAATGTGAAACATATACGTATATGTAATACATGAGAATGACAAGTATCAATTGGATCTTGTAATATAAAGAAAGATGATAAAGTGTGAAGTAAAATTGCGTAAGACGATAAAAATAGAAATGAAAAAGTATATGATTAGAAATGTACGTAAATAACGAAAAGGGGTAAAGAATGATAAATTTAAATTTAGCTTGGATCCAATGATTAATGTGATGGTATCCTTCGGGGTAGCCTAATGTGATGGTATCCTTCGGGATAGCATAATGTGATGGTATCCTTTGGGATAGCCTAATAATGTTAATGATACCGCAAGGGTATGGATAATGGGCGAATCCCTACGAGGAAAGAGCCAAGTTTCCTTTGGGAAAAGTTAATGAGATTGGATCCAAGGCTACATAAGATTATATTAAAAATGAATGAGTATTTGATAGGTGACTAATGGAAAGTAATGAAAACTTAAGGATGTATGAGTGTCATGTCAGAAGTGTATAAGTAGGATGATTCATAATCTCCTTATTTAAATGAATTGGGACGCCTCTTCATTTAAATAAAGAAATTATAAATGACCAAACCATAAGTTTATACTTCCTTATTTGCATTGATTGAGACGCTTCTCAATGTAAATAATGAAGTATGGATGAGTGGGCTTATGTGTTCTCGACATAACATTATAGGAATTAAGGAAGTATAAAATTGAAGTCTAAATTAGTTAGATGTCGTAGGAAGTAAGATAGGTGAAATAAGAGTTAAAATGCGACCCTTAGTAGAGATTTTAGAGAGAAAGCTAAGTTTAGGATGTTAAGAGTATAAGATTAAGGATGAAAATTGAATTGAATTTATAATATGCCTTATGGCATGGCTACAATGTGAGTAATGACTATGAAGGTCGCTAAGTTGTATTAGCACCCTTAAGTGAAATGTGAAAGTATTGGTTAAAGTTTGAATTTATGAAGTCAAAGATATTGAATTTCCAAGCGACTTATAGTCCTTGGTGAAAAAGTTACTAAAAGAAGAAATGAAAGTAAAGTATTATAATGTAGTTCTTGATGAAAAGGTTAGAAACGAAATGGCGGGAACAAAAAGATATAGAGAATAAGTTGATTAAAATTGGATTTAGAATCGGGAAAAATGGATAAATTCACCTATATGACGCTTCTTCATGTCATTTTAGGAACACATGTTAATTAAGATAGAAAAATAGCGGAAGGTAGAAGGGTTAAGGATAATTAGAGGTATAATGGAATGGATAGAGTTGCAAAACCACGTAGGTCGATGCAACTAGTTAAGTATATGCTAAGAATGCTAAGATGAAATGTGGGGTCAATGTAACCAAGTTTGGGTTAAAATTAGACGAAGAGATTTTCGGGGATGTAATCTAAATAATAGGGAAGATTTGTAACAATGAAAAAACCGGTTTCTAAAGCATTAATTATGATAATTCCATAGAATGAGTATAAATATTATGTAAATGATGTTAGAAAATATTGTGTGTAACTTTTATAAAGAATATAACTTGAAGGATTAAAGTTATCAAGTGGTAAATGTGCTATATAAGTTAAGGTGGCCATATGAGAAAGGATAAGACTTGAGGGACCTAATGTGTCATTGGGCAAAAGTGCCAACTAACTTATAGATGGAATTCCCTATAACATATAAAAGGTTCTAGTTATGTTTAGTGTTTTGTGTGTGTGTCGAAATAAGAAAAAGAGGAATGAAGACAAAGATTCTCTAGAGAGCAATTAGATAATGATTAAAGGTTCCAATTTAAAGTATATAAGCTTTTAGAAACAATCCATCTCAAGTATGTTCATATATTTATGAGTTAATTGAAGAATTATGAACTAGAGTTCATGTACCTAAATTGGGGGTTTTGGATAAAAATTGTTTATAAGTAAACTAATGAGATTATTGAAATTATAGGATATGTATTATTGAATAAAATTATTAATTTAGGAGTTTGCATCATATGATCAAGTTATGATCATATGGATGATAGAGAAATGAACGTGTGTGGTAATTGGGTTGTATAAACCCATATTATAATATCTCTTTAATATGTTTATGGTTATGATTATTATGGCTTATGATAGCATTGGAAGAATGATGACTATTATTGATAGACTTAGCTTGGATTAAAGGTAAGTAAATTGACTAACAAGGTGTTATATTGAGTGTATCATGTTTGTATAATGTGTTATGTGTCAAGTGAATGTTTGTGGTAAGGATGAGAAGGGTTAAGACTTGTGTGTTTGGTTTAAGAGTTAAGATGAGACTAGTGATTAAACTAGCAAGATGTGTTAGCATAATTGATATGCTTTGAATGGAGAAGAAGCTTAGGTGTTGACCAAAATTAGTTGATGCATAACTAACAAAAGATGTGCTTGACTTATTTGTAAGTTAGCAAGGTATGTAAGCTTATGTGTTTTTAATTGAAGGATGAGTTAAATGTTATGATGTGTATGTGTTTAATGAAATATGATAGCTTGTTATGTATTTTACTTACTAAGAGTAATGCTTACGGTTTAGCTGTTTAATGTTTTGTAGGTTCAAGGGAAGAAGGTAAAGCATTGGTAATGGTTAAGATTTGGAAGAAAGGGATAGAAGCGTGTAGCTTGTGCATTAGGAGCTTAGTAGTTGTATACTGAGCTCAAATCAAGGTTGCCCAAAGTGTCTTAAAACCTTTGTAAATGTCTTATTAATAAGTTTATGTTCAGGTCCTAATGATGGAATAATGGTCATGTAAGTCATTGAAAGGTTTTAAGTGAAATGGGTCAATAATGTTATGCAAACGGGTTGAAACGGGGTGTTTGGTAAACCCCGTAAGATATATGTTTTTGGGTAATTTAGACCACAAACAAGTATGGAATTGATGTAACATAATGTTTGAATGAATTCTAGAGATTTTTATGAATTATCGAGTCCGGGAAGTTAGTTTTTCGTAAATAAAGTGTCAAAAGGAGTTTGGTATGTTTCTAGGATGCAGGGAGCCGCCCGGCTGGCCTTCCAGCCGCACGGCTGGCCCGGGGCTGATGTTTTTCGGATTTTGTTTTTTACGTAACTTTTGAACCGCAAGGAGTTAGAACGAGTTCCTTATATCGTTGTAAAGCTTATGAAGTCTAGTTTGTGAGAATGAAACATTCAAGGGTCTAATTTTAATGTATTTTAAAAAGTATAATAGGGAATGTCACAAGGTCATTTCCAGTCTTACGTGTTCGGAAAGTTTTCTATTTTGGGTTAAATTTTAAGTCTAGAAAGGGGCGTTTCACGAATAATTCTCCCAAATCCTCACTACAATCGGGAAAGGCAGAACCCTCGAACCAGAAGCACCGACTTTCGCTATAACAACTAGATCTGGAACTAGCACCCGTGACCCCCCTTTTCTAACTCCATCCTAACCAACAACTTCCGACCACACTGGAGGGACAATTGAAAAAGAAGGCCCCAAGGGTGAAGAACCAAACATCGTGCAAAATAAGGAAACCCCTTATCACCCACCTTCTACAAACGTGAAAGCCATTCGAAACTTCCTAGGGCATGCAGGCTTCTACAGAAGGTTCATAAAGGATTCTCACAAGTCGCACGCCTAATGACCCAACTCCTCATGAAAGACGCCCCCTTCAATTTCTCTAAAGAATGCAAACAAGCCTTCGACAACCTAAAACAAGAATTAACATAAGCCCTCATCATGATTAAACCGGATTGGTCATTACCATTTGAAATCATGTGCGACGTAAGTGACTACGCTGTTAGAGCAGTACTAGGGCAAATGAAAGACAAACACTTTCAGCCTATACATTATGCCAGCAAAATGATGAACGAGGCACATGAGAGCTACACAAAAACCAAAAAAGAGATTTTGGCCATCATCTTCGCATTTGACAAATTCAATAGTATTTCGTCCTATCCAAAACTATTGTCTTCACGGATCACTCTGCCTTACGGTATCTCTTCACAAAACAAGATGCAAAGCCTCGACTGATAAGGTGGATCTTGCTACTCCAGGAATTTGATATTGGAATCCATGATAAGAAGGGCGCTGAGAACCTCGCTATCGATCACCTCTCCCAACTTGAAAACCACGACCTTGGGAAGTTGTCTAAAGCAGAGATTAGGGACGTATTTCCGGAAGAGCAACTAATGACTATCTCTGATAAAGGGAACGAACCTTGGTATGTTGACTACGCTAATTACCTGGTCAGCCGAGTGCTACCTTTCTGTTATACCCGCCAGGAAAAGCAAAAGTTCTTCAACGATCTAAGGCATTAATTCTGGGATGAATCGTTCATATTCAAGCAATGTGCAGATCAAATCATACGGAGATGTGTCGCTGGAAATGAGGCAGCCCAAATCCTTCGACGGTGTCATATCGGTCCATCAGGAGGGCATTATGGTATCGCTACAACTATAAGTAAAGTCTTCGAAGCCGAATTCTATTGGCCAAATATTTTCCGCGACGCACGCAAATTGGTCCGAGATTATGACGCGTGTCAACGAGCCGACAACAATTCTTCAAGGGACGAGACACCTTAAAAGTACATCTAGGTATGCGAAATATTCGACGCATGGCGGATAGACTTCATGGGGGCATTTTCCTCGTCAAATGGAAACAAATACATCCTAGTAGCTATTGATTATGTGTCCAAATGGGTAGAAGCTCAAGCCTTTCCCGCCAGCGATGCTCGAAATGTAGTGAACTTCTATAAATGGTTACTCGCCAGATTTGGAATACCAAAAGCCCTAATTAGTGACAGAGGCACCCACTTCTGCAACTACCAAATGGAACGAGCAATGAATAGGTATGAGGTGATTCATTGATTTTCCACTGCATATCATCCGCAAACAAACGGACAAGTTGAAAATACAAATAGAGCAATTAAGCGTATTCTCGAAAAAACCACAAAAACAATAGGAAAGAATGGTCGTACAAATTAGATGATGCATTGTGGGCTTTCTGAACCGCGTATAAGACTCCCTTAGGAACAACCCCATTCAGGATAATCTATGGCTAGGCATGCCATCTCCCTGTCAAACTCGAGCATAAGTCCTACTAGGCCATTAAGGCATGCAACATGGATTTAACAAAGGCTGGAGCCAATAAGTTTTTGCAGATCAATGAGCTAGACAAATTAAGGCTTGAAGCCTATGAATCCTCCATCTCTTATAAGGAGAGAACAAAGAGGTGGCATGATAAAAGAATAAAAACGCCAACCAAATATGAAAAGGGCGATAAGGTGCTTCTCTTTAATTCACGTTTGAGATTATTCCCAGGAAAGCTTAAATGAAGATGGTATGTACCGTTTGAAGTAGGAAAGGATATGGAGAATGGAGCAATTAAACTCTATGATGAGGATGGAAACGAATTCATCGTGAATAAACAACGTGTAAAACCATATCAGAAGGACGCACTAATTGTTGATAAAGATGACGATATCATACTTGCAGATGAAGGAGGAGTCACGTAAGGACGTGTGACTCCGAGTCTAGCTACAAGACTCATAAATAAAAAAATGTTTTTTGGAGGCAACCCAATATTTATTTTTCTGCATTTTAGGAGTGTCGTGTGTTTTATTCTTTATTATTTATTCTTATGTGTTTGAATCATTTGTAATCATGCTTTGTTTTGTTTCTAACCTCGTCTTATTAACAATCAAAGGTATTTTGCATCAAATAAGTGTAAGGGAAAAATATCCGGTTTATAAGAACCAATTAAACATATAAAAATAAATTGTTTAGATTAATTCGTGTCAATTTGGAGTCATGTGATTGTGATAATTAATCTCAAGTTTTATGCAACATTTTACAGGAACTAACTAATAGAATTGCGTGCAGAAATGTTTTCAAGAAAAACGAATGTGAAGTTTTCACAGAGGTTGGAGACGGCGTCAGGATTATTCCTGACGACGTCAGGTCTCCAGCTTGTGAAAAATTTGAATTATTTTATTATTTTTGAAAAATAATTTTGCATAATTTCCAGAATTTGTAATTTTCTTAAAAACCTGCAGAAAACCTTGATTACTTTAACACATTCATCCTATCTTTACTGCTTTAATAGAGTCAACCCCAAAAGTTTCGTTGTATATATCATTATCCCACCGATTTTACGCCAGGTGTAGTTGTCTTTGTCTTTGATTTACAGGTTATATTTGATGAGAAGAAGCTTGGAAGTTCTTAGGGAGTTTCCAAATGACGACTCTTGGATGACGATTTAGCCAGTTATCGCATGTTTCTTCTCCATTATTAAGCAAACCAGGGGAGTACTATAACGAGTGATTATATAAAACACTTTGAATTTAAGTGACCAAATATGTAACACAAAAATAAAAAAAACTAACTTAACCAAATTTGGATTATGATTACTGACATCCTAATATCCCATGCACGTCAAATCATCTCTAAAATATTATTTTGGTGCATGAATCATCTCTAAAAACTAAACCTGTTGCATGAATCATCTCAAGAATTTAAAACTAAACCCAGTGCATGAATCATCTCTAAAAACTAATAAAACTCCTTTTCTAAATACCAATTACTACCTCCGTCCCAAAATAAGTGTCAAGTTTGACTTTTCAAAGTCAAACTGGTTCAACTTTGACTTTAACTATCTTTGTGTGTGTTATATAATATTTGATGCAAAATATATGAATGAATTGAGTTTTAAGTGTATTTTTCATTAGTATAATTTTCATTAAGTATTATATAACACAAAAATAAATATTCAAGGTCAAAGTTGAACAAGTATACTGGACACTTATTTTGAGACGGAGGGATTATATAACAACTAAGAAACATATTACTACATACCATTTTGCTTGAATAATGAAATATAAGAGTAAGTAACATGGTTGGTACTTAAGCCCATTTGACAATCACATGTTTCGTCATTTCTTCCAAGCTAATACGACAACAATCTTTACCATCTCTTTCATAACACTATAACACTAGTAGTCCTTGCATAAATTTTATGACCAGTTTAACACTATATTACTGGTAGTCCTTGCATAACTTTTATGACTAGTTTAACACTATAACATTTGTAATCCTTTCATAACTTTTATGACCAATTTACCTCTTAGTCTATATCTAACACTCAATTTTTCTACACTTGAACTAAAAAAACACCTAACTCCTTCAACATTTTATAATGTTACTCCAAAACACACTAATAAACCAAAAATCTTCATATCAATTACTCACAATCACTCAAACCATTCTTCATACTTTACAACCGATGAGGTGTCATTTTATACACTTTTTTGAGGTAATTTAACCCCCTAAATCATGCAAATATGCCCAGATTATGTGCTTAATCGTTTGTTTTCATATTTTTAGCACTTGGATGGCTTTTGGAGGAAATACACGTGACTTGGGCTCATTTGAAGAAGAAACGGACAAGACTTCGAATCTACACCAGATCTCTTAAATAAACAATCATTCAAACGGTGGAGATGGCGTCACCAACTACTGCGACGACGTTAGAGATTGATCAAGACGACGTCAGAAGTATCACGACGACGTCAGAATGTAGCCGCCTCAAATGAAACCCTAGAAGCTTCATCGAAGCGATGACGTTAGGAATTTTGTGACGCCGTCGTGGTTTGATCTCTATATATACAAACTCGTTTTAGGGTTTTTAGTGTGTAACTTTTAGGAGACGAACCCTAGTTTTAGAAGACGATTTTCGCAGCCTTTGGGCTCGTTTTTAGGGTGTCAAAATCCTCTTGTAACAGCCTCAACTGCATGATTTAATCAAGTGAAGTTCATTTATCCCTTATCACTAAATATGTCTATGTGTTTAGTGATAGATTCTTGTTCTTCTTCTTTATTTACCATGCAAGGCTAGATTTATTAGTATTTACTTATGATTGCATAAAACTTAGTTTGTAGATCCTTTTAATGTTGCTTCTTGTGATGGATATGTGCGTTAAGCTTTAGAAAACTGGCCATAAGATATTAAATTGGCAAAGATGTCTAGGGAAACGCGAGTGTGTAGAAAGGATACCATCGATAATAGTCTTCATACTACCATACCCCTAATATGGTTGATCCCTCTTAAGGTGTTTTAATTGCATGTAATATACTCTTAGGGGCCTTGTAACAGTCTTCATACTACCTTACTTGTGCGTTGCCTTAACGAAATATTACATAGACGTCGGGTTCGTGTAATTCGTTCATGACTTAGGAAATACTTACACAGATCATCACAAGGGTGACAAAGCAACAGGATTAGGAGAAGCAAACTAAGGAGTAGTGCATGATTAAGTAAATACGTTCGTTTACCATATATTTATCACCAAAGTAGTTTAGATTTATATTTAGTTTAATTAGCTAAAACAAACCAACCTCTCAAAGCATGATATTTACCTGCTTTTATAAAAACATAAAAATACATAAAGAATCTTCTCTTGACCCCGTAGACTTTTGTTAGATTCTGTTCGAGCCTTCCCAACCTATTCCCCTAGAGAATGATAACAACTCCCGAGTCTTGCCTATACTACACTATAAAGATTAGGTATGCTGCCGAGGGAGTTGTAAAACTTCATGTTAAAGTCCTACGATGACCGCACATCAACAACCCACCAACAAATAATAAAACAACAACATGAACTCAAATTCATCTCAAATGGTTGATAGTAGGTTTTGAGCAATTAAAGTGAGTGTGGTAAGAGTTGTTTGGATATAAATTTAGGAGTACAACCGTACAATAGTCATAAAAATGCTTATAATTTTAGGGACTACCATATTTATGAAATGAATATGTTAAGGACATATTTTAGAAAAAAATACGAAACGTGCAATTTTGGTATAACCTCCAAGACCAACCATGTAATTTACTTTGAAATATAATTTTCAATCTAAAAGAATTTTTTATAAGTCAAGAAAACAATATATGCACATAAGGTTTTCTTATTTATAATCTAGCAAATAAAACCAATTGAGACACGTTAGGTTCTTTGGTTTTAAGGTATAACAATAAGTATTTAAAAAAGTTAGAAAAAAACCCGTGTGTGCACGGGTATTATAACTAGTATAAACACAAAACGAATATAAACACAATAAACATAAAGCAATAAATAAAAGAAAGACTAAACCACACACGATAATTTATAGTGATTCGGTCACGAAGCTACTCTTCGCTTTACTCCACTCCTCGACTTTTTGGCTTGGGAGTTATTTCACTAAGTCAACAAGCCCAACTCCCTTCTCGATGGAGAAAACATTACAATGTCGCTTACAATGTTAATTGATACTAAGTTAGATATCGAATCCTTCTTCGGATACAACTAAACCTGTCATGTTTTTTGGCCGAAACATCACAAACCTATTACCCTTGTGTTTTAAGGTCTAAACATACAGATTCTATAACCTTTGTGTTTTAAGGCCTAAATGCGTAAACCATCTAACCTCTAGTTTGGAATACAGTGGGTGATACAAAGTGTTGTATGGTGATGATACATGATGTTGTATAATGATGATCTAAGACATGGTTGGCTAATTGATATGAATGTCTAATGTAAACATCAAGAACTTTAAGCTTGATATGGGTTAACTTCTCTTGATAAGAAGCCTACAACAGATGAAGATGACAAAACTCTAATCTTGTCGTGGTGGATCTTAAGGATGAAAAGAACTCTAAACTTGTTTTGATGGATCTTTTGTGATAACATGCTTTTAACAAATAAGAGTTAGGGCTTGTTTATTAAATTAAGTGGCTAGATATAAGGATCTTAATTAGCCACTTATTGGGGAGATGGAAGCTTTAAAGGGTCTCCCTATTAAGTGAGATTAAAGGTTTTTGGCCCACTTTCTTCCCCACTAAGAAGAAAAGAAACACCCCCTTAGAAGCATTATGATCAAGGGTTAAAGAGGGTTTTGAAGACTTGAGAATGTGTTTAGTTACATTGCAAAAGCTTGGTTTAAATGTTCATTAAATGGATCTTATATTTCTCGAACCACAAATTAAAAAACTATAAATTTATGTACTAAGTTTTGTAGAACGTAAAAAACAAGAAACTAAGCGTATTAAACACTTCATTTGACATACATTTCCATGATATATGATATATATAATATGTAGATTTGCATAATTTTATAATTAGGGGTGTTCACCGGTTCGTTTATCGGGTTGTTTGGGTTATTCGGTTCAGTTAGTTCGGTTAATTTATCTTCTTCTGAGTATAACCGAAAACCGAACCGAGTTCAGATTGGATTAGACCGAACTGAATATCAAAAACCGAACCGAATACCTCGAATTACATATTTTTAAATATTTATGCATTTATTTATATAATTTTTTAGCATAAAAAGGGTTTAAGCCTAAAAAGTCTTATATTTATACCAGGAAATAATTTTAACGTAATCTTTTTGCATACAAATATATTAAACATATATTTACGTGAATTCGGTTTCTGTTTGGCTATGTTTTTATTTTGTCAAAAACATATCCAAAATAAAAATCAAATCTATGATTCGATTCGATTATAAGTTCGGTTTACTTTTTTCGGTTAAGTTTATTCAAGAATTACCAAAACAATGAACACCCTTATTTATAACACCTATTAAGAAAGCGAAATCACAGTGGTATATTATGATCACGATCCTTGAAAGAAAAAAACTATTTTACGTAAAATTCTGATCTTAAAGATCTTGGTTGAGACGGTCTTTGTCCATTAAGGGGGTGTTTGGGTTTGCTTGTTAAAAATAGATTATGTGTTTTGAAAACAGATAATCAGATAATCAGTTATTGTAAAATGTGGTTTTGAAATATATAGTGTTTGGATTTAATTATGTTATTTGATATCGTAATAATCAGATAATCAGTTTCTTGAATGTTTGACAAATTAGATTATCTAATGATTTATCATGTAAGATCAAGGTTATAAATAGCGTGAGGCGTGACGTGACGGCATGGTCAAGCCTCACGCCTTTGCAAGCCATGGCATGTCATGACGTTTTTAAGGCGTGACTTAAAGCGACACAAAATATGAAAATATTTATAAAATTATATATTTATATCATATTACAAATATATTGAGTTTACAAAAAGTGTCATACATAAGGAATAAAGTCAAGAAACTATATTTGCATGTAATCTTTTTCATTTATACATAAAATTACGATTTTTATCGGAATTGAATTCAAAAAAGTCTCAACGCATCACGTTTTATCGTGTCTTATCACGTTTTTTCACTCATCATCCCACGTCAAGCCTTAAGCCCAAGCCTTGGTCTATTGCGTGGCGTGAAGGTCACGCCTCGCGCCTTTGTGAGGCCTTTACGACGCCATGACGCGCCTTTTAAAACCATGTGTAAGATTACTAAAATAGACATTTTTTAGTTAATAAAGTGACAAGTGGATTGATATATGTGGGGGTTAATAGGTAATATTATATATAACACGAAACCACGTTTTATGGTAGCAACTCCTTTGTTGGTTTTTGAAAACCACGTTTTGAGCACTACATATCGCAAATAATCGCTTATCCCATTTTGTTTGCCTAACACTAAAAGTGAATTATTCACGTCTTGAAATTGTGATAATCTAAAATAGTTATTGCAATGCCAAACACACTCTAAGAAGACTAGAAGAGAAGTACCCAAAAATATAGTATTATAGTGGGCCGTCTTGAGTCGTAAGAAGTTGCGAATTAGGCCCAGCCTATAGAATGATGGGCCAAGTACATGTATTCTGTAAAAAATGATTACGGGCTTAATGTCATAGTAACTTGCTGCTATCGTAATGTTTTCTTGACCGGAAAGCCACCTCAGTCTTATAAGTTAATGAAACCAAAAATCGAAAGAATTAAAAACCCTTATTAGGAAGGAAAGATGAGCAGCATAGGTACAGGATACGATCTATCAGTAACAACATTCTCACCAGACGGAAGAGTTTTTCAGATCGAATACGCTGCAAAAGCCGTTGATAACAGTGGTACTGTTGTCGGTATCAAATGCAAAGACGGAATTGTTATTGTTAGTTTCCTTTTTTATTTATATATATATATGATTTGCAAATTGTTTTATTTATTGATTGCTTTTGGAAAATTTTAAGCTAACAAACATTCTTTTAGGAATTGCTTATTCAAACTGCTTATCAGCTTTATAAATATTAGTTGCTTACTTGCACTAAAATAGGCTCATAGATAGTTTTACCCGTAGATAAGCACTTAATAAGCACCCTGTCAGAATCAGCTATTATAGCTTACTGCGTATTGAAAAGCTGACAGCCGAAACAAATAAGCTCATAAGCTCACATATAAGCCGAAACAAACACCCCCTAGGATTGCTTATCCAAAGTGATTATATGAATAATTGGGGTGAAATAAACAGTTTTAAACAGTTTGTTTAGTTT
Source organism: Tanacetum coccineum (assembly GCA_026074375.1). Taxonomy (NCBI): domain Eukaryota; kingdom Viridiplantae; phylum Streptophyta; class Magnoliopsida; order Asterales; family Asteraceae; genus Tanacetum; species Tanacetum coccineum. The sequence goes on along the minus strand of BQNB010024023.1, from coordinate 44,165 downwards.
CAAAAAGCATAACTAGTTATTAATAAAACATATTTTTTATAATTAATAATGATGTTGTAGGGAGTTGAGAAGCTGATTGCTTCCAAGATGATGTTGCCTGGATCTAACCGTAGGATTCATTCCGTTCATCGTCATTCCGGAATGGTTGGTACCCCTTTTTTCTTTTCTTTTTTATTCATTATTATGTGAATAATTATGATTTAGAAGGTGTTTTAATGGATGTCAGGGTGTAGCTGGATTAGCTGCAGATGGGAGACAGATTGTTGCAAGAGCTAAATCTGAAGCCCACAACTATGAAAGGTTTTTTTTTTCTTACTTAATATGCCATTAGTCGGGTTTTTTAAGGATGGTCTAAGCGTGTGAGTATATGATTACATATGTTTAAGCTCTTAAATTGTTTGGTGCTTATCAAAACCTAATTACATTGTGATGCACAAATGTGAAAATGGTTACGTATATAGGGTGGTTACCTTTGGCCAAGCGGTATCGTGCATATGGCGTGTGATCAAGTCCCCCATAGGACTAAAATATATGACTCTTAAGGCACGGGTTAGTTTGCTGTTTAAAAGAGGATATTTGTCTATTGTAAAATATGAAAAGGAACATCCGTAAGAAAGCATATCATCATTTTCTGTTAGTTTGACCTGTTAGAGTATGTGGTTTCAGTGTTTCATTGTCTGATTTATGGTCAACGTCTACTGTTACACCAAACCAAGCAATCATAAAATTTTATAGTGTCAATCATACATCATGCTGTGAGTTTTTTCTTGTAAAAGCTTACTTTAATGGCAAATACACTTGTAGTTATGATGAAAAGCATTGTGATTTGCATCTCACATGGTTGTCTAATAGTAGCATCTATATATCCTTAGGTTATATAGATGTGAAGTATCAGTCTGCTTCTTGTACCTTCATAACTGATGATATCTGTCTTTTTGACATTGAGAAATACTTGACATGATGGGCTAGGTTAATGATGTCTATAATTGGCAGTGAAAGATGACTTATGCTTGTCAATGAGATGTTAGAAAGTACTTGTGAGCCTTTTATGTCAACGCTTGGTGTTTTGATTATCTAAGCATTCAAAGACTTATACTTTGAACTTATCCTCAAGATGTCAGAATAAATCATGTATAGTCATTGAAAAGATAGGTTTGTGCTGACAAATAGTTTTCCTGATTTTGCAGTACGTACGGTGAACCCATTCCAGTTAAAGAACTTGCTGAACGTGTTGCTAGTTATGTGCATCTATGTACACTTTATTGGTGGCTCAGGTTTGTGGAGCATTATATAATATTTATGAATTTGAAAGCGTTTCTTCAACATCTTTATTAGTATTGATACTGTTATATTATACTATTATATTCTAAGTGTAGTGTTTGTGATGCAGACCATTTGGATCTGGGGTCATTCTTGGAGGCTATGACCGTGATGGCCCACAACTGTACATGGTCGAACCTTCTGGTGTTTCTTATGTGAGTTCTCGTTCTCTTGGTCAAGCTGTTAAAATGCCCTGTGTTTAGTTTATTGGTTCACTTATGTGATATACGACACACGAAACATATTTCTTGTGATCCATTAGTCTCACATAATGACAAAGTATGCTTTACGTAAACAATATAATACTATGACAGAGGAAGGGTGTTTGTAGAACTCTTTTTGAGAGAAGAGGTTGGAGCATCAGAGCATGTATACATACTATACTTTTAAAAGCAAAAATCTTACTTTCTTGCAGTTCAGATAAATGATGTGTGAGTGGTCTGCGAACAAACCACCACCAATGACCTATTAGTAAGGCACCTGATGTCCCTACACGAGGTCTAGTAACCACACTAGGTACACATTAGGTGGTGGCCAGGGAAAGGGTCGGAAACGGTCATGGGGATACCCCGGTTAGGCGGCGTACATCTGAGTCGAAGACTCGCCCTCCGCGGGCAACCTAAACAGGAAAAACCTCACCCACTTGAGTGCCCTGGGAATCATAAAAACACCTTCAGTGCAGTAGTCAAGAAATTGTTTATTTCAATGATTTTTCTTTTTATTTTCGTGTAGAGATACTTTGGTGCCGCAATTGGAAAAGGCAGGCAGGCTGCTAAAACGTAAGTAAACTCTGGTTTTTTGCTCTAATTGTTCTGTTGAGATGTGATTTTGTATGTTCTAAGAAGGTATAACTCAAGTGAACCAAGTTGTCATCGTTGGGCATGCTAATGAGTAAATTGTTTATGATTGTTTGCGTCTAACGAGAATTTTATCTATTGATAAATGGTTCAGTGTAAGGTTATGTAGGGGCGTCAGGGTGCATAATTGTCATCTATTGCATGGGTTATCTTTGATACTAATTTGTAGTGCAATCATTTAATTACAGTGAGATTGAAAAGCTGAAGCTTTCTGAGATGACATGTCGTCAAGGAGTTATTGAAGTAGCAAAAATGTGAGTACTCGTTTCTCTACTTTGTGTCTTCGAGATGTAAAAAACAAGGGCATTATTAGGATATTATGACATGTTTTTTCTTCCTCTATCTTGTTAATCTAGTTTAAAAGATAAGAATACTTGTTTGGTTATCGGTTTTGTTTGACATTGAGGATCAAATCAAAGAGGAAATTTCTTAAATGGCCTTTTTAGAGAGAACTTTTCGAAAATGGTCGGCGCATAAAAAGTTTACCAAAATGAACTTTTCAATAATAATCGTTAGATCTAGGACACGTGTCACATCCAATGAATGTAAATAGTGGCGCATGATAGTATGTTATGCGCCTGGTGCATTGACCAAAATCCATAATGCACCGGATGCATAATCCTTACGCGCCTAATGAAATCCTATGCACCACTAAGCATGATGCATAAGCTTTATGCACCGTGATGCATAAGGTTTGTCCTGGTGCACTCTCATGCGCCTGGTGCATGAGGTTGGTGCATAAGGTTTGTGCGCCTGGTGCACTCCTTATGTGGCTGGTGCATAAGGTTTTATGAGCCGGTGCATAAGGTTTGTGCGCCTGGTGCACTCCTTATGCGCTTGATGACGCATCTTGTGAAATGGTATTTATGCGCTTAGATGCATTAGACATATTCAATTCACTTTAAAAGTTAATACATATTTGCAGCCGACTTTAAAAAGTTATCAAATTTAATAGATAAGACATGTCAACTTCTCTTCCACAAATTTAATACATCATTTACATTATTGCTTGCTGACTTAGTTGTTAATGTGTTTGAAGTCCTTCATTGGGCTCAAAGTGTTTTTTGCTAGTTTGTACTAATTTGTTTGCTGATTTATTTGTTTCGTACAATGCATATCACTTTTTTTCTTATGTATGCATCACTTGTTTCTTATGTATGCATATCACTTTTTCTCTTATGCCTGCTACATAACCCAACGCATCATTTTTCCTCTTATGCATAAACAAGTGTGCGCCTGGTGCATAACCCAAAAACACCTGTATGCATGAAGCTTGTGCGCTTTGGTGCACAAGTTTACGCATCTTAGGTCGTTTTGGTAAAGCCATGAGAAAAGGTCTGGATTGGTAAAATGGGTACAATACTAGACTTGTTTGGTAATTTTTTCCAACTCAAATGTATTAGTGCGTATGTTTCAAAGAAAGAAGTGCTTTTCCTATTTCAGTATTTATTTCTGAATGCTTGTTTGCAGCATTCCAAAATTGTTTTGGTTAACAGTCTTGATGTATCCTAGGTTTAAACACTCTCTCTTTTCCTAATGTTCTTGGCAGCATATATAATTTGTTTTCGTTAATGGAATCTATGTGTGGTCATAGATATAACTTCTTTTATCGTGATCTTGACATTTATATCAATCAATAAGTATTGCTTTTTGATCTTTGTAATCAGAATCTATGGAGTACATGACGAGGCAAAGGACAAGACTTTCGAATTGGAGATGAGTTGGGTTTGTGATGAATCAAACCGCCTGCACCAAAAGGTAAATATTTTTATCTATTAGTATCATGGTTCGTATCAAGCATTAAAGCGAGAAATCTTGATTTTTTAGCTTTTTTGCAATCTGCTACTCATTACTAAGTAGCATGATGACAAGAAGGGAAGGACAAATTAATTTAAACTTTTCTCGCTTAGAATTGGCTACATCAAGGTGTTCCTCTGAATAGCTTGGCAATATACTCAAGTTGTTGTTATAAAAGCACGGCCCCATATAGTCTATTTTGGTATCTCACTGTAGCACTAGTTGGTACTAACTCCCTGTGGTCTGTATGTTTAAAATTAAGAGTAGGCAAGAACATGTGTGGTTATACTATCTTGTAGAATTCACAAGCAGCATGGGGGGAAATTAGATAGCAGATAAAATAAAGGGTTCGTGTTATACAGTTAATTTTGTTATAGATCGGATCAGATGTCTTGATCTACAGGCACTTTTGTACCTTTTTGAAATGGTTTGAGAATCATTAATGCGATAAAATATGATACCAAAATTACAGAAGAGAGCCAACTTTTTACTTCTTTGTTCAGCTTGACCTGTTTTATTTCCCTTTCTGCTATATTTGCTTCGACCCACTCAACTCAACTTAGATGGAATCAAAATCCAAATTGACCCATTCATAAGAAAATGTGTTTTATCATCTAAATGGACCAATATACTCGCATTATTATCTTTTGTTTCCCAGATTAATTAGCTTACCTTGCATGTCATTATCTGTAGGTACCAGAAGCACTTTTGGAGGAAGCGAAAGAGGCAGCTAAAGCAGCATTGGAGGAAATGGACGCTGATTAATCTCTTCTCTATGCGTGTCTGATTCCAGATTTGTTACTCAGTAACTTCATGAACCAGCATATTTATGTTTGGTTGCAGTTAATGTTCTAAGATTGTAACATATAAGCTCTATCAAAATCCTTGAAAATGTATGTTTCATTGAACTTTTATATCAGCTCACTGATCGATATCAGAATGTTCTAGTAAGTTTGCTTCCTGTTCTGATCGATCATTGTCCTTTCAATCAAATAGTTGGACTGTTGGAAATTATCTTGCTTACATTACTTGTATCCTCCTGAATACAAGGATATTCATTGAAATTTTAACGACTTTTAGATTCAAGTACGTAAAAACATAGTTTGACAAATAAAAAAAAATGCCCATCATTTCAAATCAACTCTTATTATACAGGCAAGAGAATAACCTTTTTCAAACGAAATAAGCCATCCCAAAAATAATTCTGTTACGAAGAAAAAAACACATTTAAGAAAAGCAATAATACGAAGTTGATCAAGTGATCTATTTATTTTTAATAGTAAACAATTAATTTCAAACAACTCAAGAAAGAAAGAGTGGACAGATAATTTGAGCTGCAGTACTATATATAAATTTATTCACATTATGAATAACTATTATTGAGTTAAGTACATAGATCGTCCTTGTGGTTGTCATGAAATTGCAACTTTCGTCCTAAAAGTCTCGAAATTACACCGGTCGTCCCTGTAGTTGTCCATTTTGAGTTGACCGGTCATTTGACCGCAACTCCATCCAAAATTTCGTTATCTTTTCATATCGTTAGGGGTATTTTCGGCAGATCACATAGAATAATACCATAAGGACCAAATTTGTAATAAAACTAACGTTGTTATATTCCCGCCAAAAGAAAACATTGATCTTCTCTTTGCCTTCTTCTTGTTCATTGTTTTGATAATGATTTTAATGGATTAAAGCTTAGGGTTTAAGGTGTTTGGCTGTGTTTTTAAAGTAGACTACTACGGTTTTTTATGGTAAGTATAATTTAGGATTAATTGCTCCTAATTAAAGTATAAAAAAAAACATAATTTTTAGAATATATCACCCTAAAAGGAAAAGAGATATGAAATTGTCTCTAATTTAGAATTAATTGCCTCTAATTTAAGTATAGGAAAATAATTGGGTATTCGGTTCTGGAACCGAGAACCGGTGGAACCGAACCGAACCGACCCAAGAACCGAAAAATCTCAAACTCAAGAACCAAAACCGGAACCGGCGGTTCTGGTTCCGGTTCGGTTCTTCTTGGTTCCGGTCCGGTTCTTGGTTCCGATCCGGTTCTTTGGTTCTTTTGCTCATCAACACTTTTCCTTCTTCTTAAACATCAACAGTTGCCATAACATAATGAGTTCAGACCCAAATTATCAGTGGGAAGACCTACTAGATATTGATGATTCTGATCTCCCACTAACCCCTGTTCTCCGTCCCTGCAACAGGCATGTACGTGAGATAATCACAATCACCTCAATCCAAAACACTGATGGTATTGTTCAAGTAAAGGAAGTAGAGGAAAAGCCGGTTAGGATAATACCCGGTCCTGTGGGTATTCTTCAACTAGCCAAGATCCGTAAACAATCGGATATTAACGAAGGTGGGGATGACTCTGTCTTGTCGACACAAGAGTAGTAATATGAACATTGTTGTTTGGGCGGGGGGGTGGGGGGGGGGGGGGGAGGATAGTTGTGGTGAGGGATGCATGATCTTAACAGTGGGACAGTGGCGTTGGCAGCGACTGAGTTAATGTGAAAAGCTATGGTGGCATTCGTCAGTGGGTGTTTCAGGAGGCATTCAAGATCTTTCTTAAGAATGGGAAACTTGAGCATGTTGTTGCAATAATCAAGTCATGTTCTCCGAATGCTCTTGGCGATCTGAAAGTGACTATCAAAGATCTCTCTGGTACATTACCTGGTTCAATACATTACAAAGTAATTAATGACCGTGGAGATTGCGATTTAACAAAAATTAAAATATCTTCATAAAAAGAAACGAGTTTTAGTAACAGATTAAAAGAAGCGCAAAGCGTTGATGATAATGCTAGGTGTATTTTGAATCGAAGGACATTGAGTTTTTTTCATCGAGGTTTTAATTTGATCCTAAACACGTTTTTTATATGAAGGTATTTTCGATAGATCACAGTCATCATGCTCATCATCGTTGTCACTTGTCACCATCATCATCATCATCATATACCTAAATGGTTTCTTGAAACCTATATTCTTAGGAAGCCTGCTGTTTTCAGTGACACTGTGTTTGCTACAAGGAAGGGATCATCCAATTTTTTACATTCATGGCGGATCTAATTAAGCCTGATCAAACGATCGTTTTATCAGTATATGTGCATCGTCATACTTTGTCGAGTTGTTTAGTCTGTAGTTAATTACTTTTGGCAATGTACCTTCTTGATTGTTTTTAGGTTTTTAGTTAAATTTGTTTTTTTCCGTGTTGTTATGCCCATTTAATATACCCATTAATGTTTGGTTGTTCCAGTTTTTTAGATCGACGATGTTATGACTTAATTGTTTTTATGCTGTTTTCCCGCGTGGATTTGTAGTGAACTGCTTTTTTAGATTATCTTATAATATATAAGATTAAGTTTCCTACATTTAATATGGCAATATTTATGACTCAAAAAAAGACTTCTATTGCTAAACTGTATGATCCACCGTTCAGTTACAAGATCCAGGAATGCAATCCGTCATATATTAACCTACGCCTCTATAACTCTCTCAAAATCAACACAACCTGCAGTTTTATGGATGCAAAGCATCTTCGATTACAACATCATCCACGAGATCCATATGAATATGAAGAGTAATCAATAAATCCCCAGAAACAAAGCTCCCACCACCAGCCAACGACACCATATTCGCTGGCCCAAATCTTAAACACCGACTGCCCTTCAAATTGAGATTGAAACCAAACGCTGGGAAAAACATTGTGTCGCTCAATTCGACGAGGTAATTTATTCATACCTGAAGTTGTTATAGATCATTCAATAATTACCTGAAAAAACGCAGGAACATGTTAAAGTTAGGTAATGGGGTTATAATTGTGTGTTTAGATGTGTATTTTCAGGTAAAATTTCATTTTCATTATATACTGTAATTTTTTGGGTGGGTTTGTGTTTATTTTTGGGGTTTTTGGAATTAGGAGGTTTGGTTTGGTGAAAACTGTTATTTGAGAAAATTCAATATACGGGTTTTGTGTTTATTTTTGGGTTTTTTGAATTAGAGAGGTTTGGGTTTGGTGAAAACTGTTCTTTGTGATAGGAAGATTCGAATATATAAATCTATGGAGGCTTTTTGCGTTTCTTTTGAGAGTGGAAATCGGATGGCGAAACAAGAAATTGGTACACAAACATTTACAATCTGATTTAATTATGTTGTATTTTCTTCAATATCATTTGAGCATTTTTTATATTTTTATAAACAGGATCTTCGAGATTTTTGATTTTCAGGATCTTACAACATCAGCATGGAAACTTCTGTATGTTGTTTGGACGCCAGAGAAATGGGGTATTTTGACACCGACTCTACAGCTTCATACGTTATATTTACACAACCTTTTATGCTGCTTTTACTAGGTTTGTATCATATTTTTTGGCAGCTTTTATTAGCTGTTTGGATAGCTTATGGTGATGGCTTTTTACTGAAAGGTAACCCACGTTTTTCTAATATATATTTTAAGCGTTTGGACTTATGATAATCAGCGAAGCTTAAAAAAGATGAATCGTTTACATCTTCTACGCATTCCCTTTTTTTATACAGGGGTTATGATGCTATGTTTTGGTAGAAACATGATGCGGAAATGATCCCTATTAAAGCCAATTTTGGCGGTTAAGTTGGATCTAGCCATCTTCGATTCGTTTTCCTTATTGGTAAGTTAGCTAATCTTACAAGCACATCCTGACTGCAATTCCTCTAGCCTTCAACTTTTTTGTACAAGTATATATTGGCACAAATTAAAGACACGTTACTTGCATCGTTCATGGAACCAACCAGACAAGTATGTGGTTAACATGCCATTATTTTAACGTAATAAGTTATATCTATGCACAACTGCATATATATTGTGTTGTTATCATCAACAAGGATATGATAGCTGATGAGAGTGTGTCACAAGCTCTCATGGAACATGATAAGGCCATAGAAATAAGGAAGGAACTTGTGATCGAAAAAAATCTCTTCATGCTAGACTGTAAAAGAATGCTCACCAGTAAGTGTTGTAATTGTGGATCAAATGGGTTGTCTGAGGTTGGTTCCTTTGTACCGATCCATGCAAAGGTTTTGTCGATGTGTGATATTTTGACATAATTAGATGATTACGGAGTTATATGTTAGAATACGTAAGTATCGGTCACTTTCCACTATAGATATAGTCGTTAGCTCGTAGATTAATCAAATGTAATGTTAGTTTAGTAACGCTAACGGGCCTGAAAGACACATGGAAAGCCCATTTACTTTAAGCCCTGAATGGCCTGGTAATTGTGTGATGTTATTGAAATACCTCTCCATAGATGGATGAGGGTTTGGTTGGTTGTATTTCACACACATATCAAATCTTTCTTTCTTTGTTAGTTTTGGGGCCTACTAGAACTTTCATTTGCCCATCACTTCTCTCTCTAGAATTCTTTATTGTTATTTGGTGTTATAGATTGCTAGTATTCTACAATTGGTATCAGAGCCATGGTGTGATTCGTTTGGTTTTGTGTTTGTTTTGTTTTTCTTTATCAAACCGTACCATTTTTCTTATTTTTTTGTATTCGAAGCTTTTTATGTACACTAAAAGATTATTTACCTTGGTAAATTTGGTCTAGTATCATTATGATATTGGTGTACAAGCTTAGATTCAAGAAAAACATCATCTTTGTGCATTTTTGTGTTCGAAAAAGTCTTAGAAAGTACAAATCTTGATTTCAAATTTTTTGGCTTAAAATCCATAAAGTTTGCATTTTTAAGGTACCTATAGGCTTAGTAATACTAGTTGTACAAGAAATATTGTGTAAAAATGATCAAAAGTGAGTCTTTTTATGTTTTGTGAAAAATTCTGGTTTGTTTTGTTAAAGGCGAGTTAACGCAATTGTAGTTTGGTGAAGGCGAGAATTAGCAATTGCTTTGGTGAAGGGCAAATTTGAAATCGCTTGTCGGGGGAAGGCGATTAGTAGAGAAATTTATTTTGTTGAAGGCGGCTTTTTAGCGTTTTTTGTAGTTAAAGGGGACATTAAACAAAGAATTCTTTGCAAGGCGAATAACATCTTCCTTCACGCAAGGCGATTGTAGCAATTTCCTTAGAAAGGATATTTAATGAGATTTCTTTAGAAGGCGATTTAACAGAGTTCTTGTAACAAGGCGATTAACAGCTTTCCGTGTTCACGGGCGATTTAGCAAGGAGTCCTAAGACAAGGCGAATTATTAACAGTGTGTAAATTGTATACACTGGTTTTATCTCTATGGATTTGGTTAAAATCTCGTGACGCACATTCAGTATTGTGTGTGCTTCCCGCGGTTATTTTATCAAACGGAGTTGTAGAATCGCCGTTGTAGGAGATCTAAGACTTACAACACTGAAAAGACACTCACTAAAAAACGACAATTACTTTCAATCACGTTTGATATAAGTGTAATCTAATTACATCAAAAATCAACCTGGATTTTAATTTGTATTCCACTTGGACAAAATAATACTCTTGCTGAGTATATGATACTCTCCGGTGTGACATGATCCGACCACGCGTTGTTGGACAAGGACCTGTATGTATTCTTGGAAAAGTAGAATGGAAATATATCATGCAAAACAGGAGAGCACTGGAGAGAGATTGATAGCTTAATATCATGTTGAAAAATGGTCCACTCATTTGCCTACTACTTGAAGAGAATGGAGGGGTGACTAGAAGTGAAGAAAGATATGCTGAGTAATCTGTTGCTGAGAAAAAATTCAAGCTCGATTGTGATATGAAGACAACCAATGTCATTTTCAAGGATCTACCAGGTTGATATCTATTCACTGTTTTTGTGAATGTACTCACAGAGTTGCGCCAAGGATTTATGGATGAGAGAGTTTTATAGTTACTGATGCAATGGTAGCATCTTTGACTAAGCAGGAAAAAGAGTGTAAGATGTATGATGCATTTGATAAGTTTACTCACATCGCAAGTGGATCTCTTGACATAAGTATTACTTAGGATTTCACTCAGCTGATTAAATGACATGAAGCATTTACAACATGAGAAATGTGAGCAATTTCAAGTTAATACAAGTTTCTTTAAACAATCTTCCCACCGAATGGAGTAGTGTTTGCTGACTGGTCCGTCAGCTCGTGAATAGATTTGCCTACTACCAACTGTTGATCAAATTCATGCATTATCTTTGAACAACGCGATCTTCCACAACTGAAGGTCCGTTTCTTCTGTGTGAACGCGAATCAAGATCCACTTTGCATTTGTCTACGCCAGAGATTAGCAGATGACGCACCACTCACTTCAACATCTGGTGGTCAGTCTTTATACACAACCTCATAGTTCTACACAACAAGTTATTAACCAGCTCCAATCATGGAGATCTATTCATTCCCAAGTAACATTATCATGCTGACTTATCCATCACAACCTGCTGAATTCATTGCGTGATTCATCATTTCCACCATCATAGATCCGCATTATTAGTCTTCAAATTGAATCATCAATCATATCTGTTCCACAAAGTGTGTGATCTTGTCATATAACGCTCAAGTGAGATACTACACAGAATCACGATGACTGAGTTACCCTTGTTGGACTCAGGTTTTGCTGTTACTGTATTCTCTACAGGGATGAATCAATTGCTTTGTCTCAACGAACAGTGGCAATGGCTTGTTTAACAGTTGTAGCTTCTTCGTGGTTCCCCCTCAACCCATGCAGAATCAACTTAGAACTTCCTTTAATCTAGAAACCAAGCCACTATCAAGATGGCTGGGGCGCAGTGCACAACTCCAAGTTCGGAAGACTTGTGTCAAGTTATTCTTAGTACTGGGTTATAAGAGTAAATGCTACTAGTTCTGGGGGAAAGCAGATCGCTAGTGAACATGGGACAAGCAAGGGTTGTTAAATGCTACAACTGTCAAGGTGAATGACATATGGCTAGGCAATGCACTCAGCCTAAGCGACCAAGGAATGCAGCATGGTATAAGGATAAAGCAATGTTAGCTGAAGCTCAGGAAGCTGGACAAATTTTGGATGAAGAACAACTCGCATTTCTTGCAGATCCAGGGGTTCCAAACGGTCAAGTTGTCCAGACAATCATTCCAAACAATGCTGCTTTTCAGACTGAGGATCTTGATACTTATTATTCTAACTGTGATGATATCTCGAATGCAAAAGCGGTTCTCACGGCCAACATTTCCAACTATGGTTCTGACGTTATCTCAGAGGTACCTCATTCTGAAACCTATCTTAATGATATGGAAAATCAAAGTGTGCATGCAATGCTGGATCTTGAACAAACATCAGATGTGGATTTTACAGATAATGAGATACATAGTGATAGCAATATCATTCTACACTCTCAATATTTTCAAGAAACACAACAGGAAAATGTTCAAGATACTAATTTGCAGGCACAACAAGATTCAATGATCTTATCTGTGATAGAACAAATGTCGGAACAAATGATTAATCATGTAAATAATTGGGAAAAGGCTAATAATAAAAATAATGAATCAGTAACCGCTGAGCTAGAAAGATATAAAGAACGAGTCAAAACTTTTGAACAACGTCTTAATACTGATTTAAGCAGTCGTGAAAAAATGATTGATTCTCAAATGGATGATATGATTAAAGAGAAGCTTGCACTAAAAGAACAAGTTGACTCACTTGAGAAAAATATTTCTAAACAAATCAAAGAAAAGGAATGTTTATTGCAAACATTCAATGTTTTCAAAAGTGAATCCAAAGAAAAGGAAGATAAATATATGGAAAATGAAATTGATTTGGAAAAGAAGATAAAGGAACTTGATAATATTCTTTTTAAAGTGGGTCAATCTGCTCAAACAGTGCACATGTTAACAAAGCCTCAAGCTTTTTATGATAATATACACAAACAAGCTCTAGGTTATCAAAATCCGTTTCATCTTAAGAAAGCTCAGTGGATTAAACCAACCTTGTATGATGGTATTGTTATTTCTGCTAAACATGTTGCTATGCCTGTGATTGATGATGAGGAAACATTGATTTTGGAAGAAGAGAGTCGATCAAAAATGTCTGAAAAAGAAAAGGATCCAGAGGCCATTAAACAAAACATTTCTCATAAACCTATTGATTATGAAAAATTAAATAGACTATCTGATGATTTTGGGAAACGTTTTACTCCACAACAAGAATTGTCGGCTGAACAAGCTTTCTGGTTGCGTATGTCCAATCCTACCAGTAAACCTTCTGATGCATCCCCTGTCAAAATAGAAGCTCCTAAGGAACTTCCTAAGGTTAGCTTGGTGAATGAAAGCCTTAAAAAGCTTAAATTTCACCTTGCCAGGTTTGACAATGTGGTGAAGATAAGGACTACACCTGATGCTCGTACAGAAGGTGAATGGGGGTTTGAACATACTAAAGCTGTTTTTAACAATGAAATTATTCCATTTCTAAAATCTTTAAAAGACATCTTCAATGTGTTTGATAGAGATCTTCTAAATGAAATAATGGAAGTACAGACAGTTTTTGACCAAATGGACGCTGCTGTTCAACAGTCTTCAGTTGACAAACAATGTTTGGAAATTGCTAAGAAATAATTACTTTTGAAAAATGATCGACTCTTACAACAAATCATGTCTCAAGATGTTCTTTTAACTGTGATGAATTCTATGTCTTTGATTGGTGAATCTGTGAATATGGATAGAAAGAGAAATGAATCTTGTGATAAGTGTTTCAATCTTGAGGCCGAGCTTTTGAAATCACAAAATGCGCATAATGATCTTTTGAAAAGTTACTCACAACTTGAAAAACATTGTATTTCTCTTGAATTGTCAATACAACTTAATCAAGAAATTTTTCAAAAAGATGAATCTTGTAATAATCAAAATGCTCTCGAAATTCCAGAATTTTTTGAAAATAATGATTTGAAAGCTCAGCTTCAAGACAAAGACATTACCATTTGTAAGTTGATGGATATTATACAATCAATAAGAGAAAAGTCTAAGGAAGAGAATTTCAAGTATGATTATGGTGAAATAGAGACCAAAAATGTAGAACTGGAGAATAGTGTGGCAAAACTGATTTCGGAAAACGAGCGTCTTTGTAATGAAATTAATCATGTGAAACAGGTTTTTAAAGAGCAGTTTGACTCAATCAAAAAGACACGTGTTCGTACTAAAGAACAGAGTGACTCTTTAATTGATAAACTGAACTTAAAATCTGCTGAAAATGAGGATTTAAAAGCTCAAATTCAAGATAAGGTTTTTGTGATAACGTCATTAAAAAATGATTTACGCAAAATAAAAGGAAAAGAAATTGTTGACATTGTTGCACAAATACCATCTGCCAACACTATTGTTCCAGGAATGTTCAAGTTAGACTTAGAACCTTTGGCTCCTAGGTTATTGCAAAATAGGGAAGCTCGCATAGGTTACCTTAAGTACACTCAGAAACAAGCTGATATTCTTCGGGAAATAGTCGAACAAGCTAAAGCAAAAGAACCTTTAGATAAAGAGTTAGACTTTGCCTGTAAGCATGCCCAACGAATTCTGGAGTTACTTGTATATGTTCGAGAAACATGCCCTAATGCGATTAATCTTAGTGCAAAAAAGGTTGATGTCACACCCAAAAACAAGGTCAAGAAAGTTAGGTTTGTTGAACCTCTCACATCCTCAAGCAACATTAAACAGGTAGAGTCATCTACAACATCAGATTCTAACACACCTGTGTTGTCTGCTACAGGATTAAAGTGTTCTACTAGTAATTACGGATCAAAGCCTACAGGCAATAAAAGGAATGATAGGATCTCGTGAACACCAAGTAGGAATATGAAGAATAAAGTAGAAGCCTAACCTAGGAAAGTTAATAAAAAGAATCGTGTTGTTGAACCTATTCGTGATGTTGATGTTAAGCATTCACTGTTAAATGCGAATTCTGAACCTATTTCTGCTACTTGTACGAAATCTATGTTTGATGGTGTTCATGATATGTGTCTTGTTGATTTTGTGGAAAATGTGAATAGCCATGCTAAATCTGCTAAGAAACATAAAAAATAAAATATTTGGAAACCTACGGGTCATGTATTCACTGAAGTAGGACTTAAGAAGAAACCAACAAGCAGAACTTTCACTATAGTTGGTAATCTTTAACACCCCCAAATTTCACGCAGCGGAATATACAACATTGGGTGTTAATTCATAGTACAATAGCACAAGGATATGGAAAACGACTCGAAAAGAGGCGTTTAAAAACATTGTTCCATTTAAAGAAGTTTCAGAGTAATTAAACATACGTCCCACAGGATCGTTACCAAATTTCATAACATAAGTTTTTCCAAATCATGGATCATTAGTTTTATAAAATGGAACAAAATACAAGTTCTTTAAAACTTTAGCGCAGACTCCTCGTATACAGCATCCTTCACCCTTGATTACCTGAGATAAACATGCTTAAAAAGTCAACAATAATGTTGAGTGAATCCATAGAGTTTGTAAGAGATAAAAGAGAACACAAGTTTTTGTTCATCGTGTGACTTGTTGTACGGACAAGCTATTAATCAAGCTTTCTATTGAATAAGCCATGAACACCGAAGGACCTTGCACGTTTGCTCATATTTGTATGTAAATTTTTGTTGCCCCATAAAATAGGTATTATTGCCTTATACCTAACTTTCTAAATAAAATTGCCGTTGACTGGTTGCTCGAAAGATTCGATTCATACCGGACAGGGCTGTCAAATACAATAGATTTTTACTTGTAAATAGCGCTTACCCAATTACTAGGTAATTAACAGTTCATGATGTGAGGTCTTTTTTGCAATAGATACTTATGTAATAAATCTAATATTCGGGGTTCAGTACATAAAAGTCTTCTTTGTGCTCGTTTATTAAAACAAGCATGTATTCCTCGCGGGGTTTTATAAATACAGTTTAAATGTGAATAGGGAGTCTATGAATCACATTAAGAACAATTTAGATCAGAAGTTATTATGAGTCTGAATGAGCGAGGAATGTACTCCTAGGCACCTCTAAAATATGTGCGCGGATTTAGTACGTAGAGAA
The DNA here is from genome assembly GCA_026074375.1 of Tanacetum coccineum. Taxonomy (NCBI): domain Eukaryota; kingdom Viridiplantae; phylum Streptophyta; class Magnoliopsida; order Asterales; family Asteraceae; genus Tanacetum; species Tanacetum coccineum. The sequence goes on along the minus strand of BQNB010024023.1, from coordinate 28,198 downwards.
ATAACATTACGTTAAATTAAACATGTGTTCATTGAGTTGTGTTTCCGAGATAAGCATGGCCTTTCACTGAACTTCCCAAGTCCTTTTTAATTACCAATTGACTTGTGAACTGGTCTTATAGCAAATGAACATTACTAAGTTTTGGCTTCTAACTTTTCTTATTATATCACTGGCTGTACTATACGGTTTTAAATTTTTAGACTAGACGTTAATATAAAAAACTAGTTTCTGGGAATTTAACTTACGTTATGGATACATTTATCCTAGCTCACAATTGTTCTATAGGTGAGGCTTTCACTCTTGGAAAGTATTTGTGTTAGTTTTCCAGAAAGTCGTCTCATTATTTACAAAGTTCCGTAACTATGTAAAAAGAACCATTTTACCCTAGTTGTCCAAAAACGAAAGTTAGTAAAAGGTTACCCTTTTCTAAACATGGACATCAAATCCCATTACCAAAGATAGCAATGAAGTGAGGTCAAGGATTTATGGTTTCTTATGATGTCTACTATGACAATAAAAAAAGATCTATTATTTTATGGCAAAAGTTTGGAGTTATCTCGTATTCCTATTCATTTGTCCAGATGTTGACCTATTTTTTGTTTTGGCCATAACTCACTATCCCAGGAGTTGGTGTAGCATCCACTATCCTAAGATGCAAAGGTAATGTATTTTCCAGTCATATAATTTAATCTTTAAGTCTCCCGGCCAAATATGTTTAGATATAACACGTTTGCTATGTTTTCAAACATGTCCCACCATTTCAACTTTATAAACCTTTGTTACATCATTTTTACTTCATCTTAGACCTAACCAATGCCATAACTAAATGAAAACACCCTCAAGAACATCATCACATATAATATAGTTTATAAATATATTCAGAACTTAACATCCATTTTCATGGATTAAAATTAAAGAAAACAAGAAATAAAAAGATAAGATTAACAAAAGAAAGATTAGGGCTTACAAAAAGAGAGATTAAGGCTAGTGAATCAACAAGAACACCCTCTTTTCTTGTGTGGGCTGATTCGAACCAATGACCACAAGATTAACAAGCTTCTAACTTCTCTATATGATGATACTACTCTTCCAACAATAACCCCAATCAAAACCCTCAAGAAAACCTAAGAAAACAAGCCCTAACTTCTTCAAATCTTCAAGAAATTGCACCAAACTTTGCAAGAGGCTTATGGGTGTTGTTGAGAGGATAAAAATGAGAAGAACAATTTAGTATGATGATGGTGGTGGGGGAAGTAATTTCGGCAGCAATGGGGCAAAGAAGAAAGGAGAGAATGATTCTGAAATGGTGAAAAATGAAAGGTTGCATGTATGGGAAAGAGGAAGTATGATTAGGTTTATAGAAAAAATGAAAGGGTTTGTGTGTGGCGCTAGCCAAGCCGGCCATAGGGCCTTGGTTTGTGTAATTATATATATATTTTTTTGATTTTTATTTGTGTTGTATTTAGTTTAAAGTGTGGTGTAAGATTTATTTAAGAAAAGGTAAAGTTTAAAGGTAAAACGCAAGTTTTAAGCAAGAAATTTTCGTAAACGCGAACATCATCGACATGAAATGAGGAAAATTATATCATCGAGGAATAGATGAAGATTATTAATTCACTTAAGATGCGAAGAGGATAGATTTCTAAAATACGGCTTACGCAAAGCTAAAAAACGAGATAATCTTTACTTAAATTGGGTATCGTAAGTAAATTTAATTGACTTTGCTTAAATTGAAAAATTAGAAATAAAGTCGGAGTAATAGTGACTTAAATACGGAATGTTACAATCCTCCCTCCTTTGGGAGCGCCGTCCGTTGCTCGGTTCCTCAATCTTGTCATATTATTTACTCGAGAAAAGATAGGCGTGGTAATATTCTTTGAAGAAATCTTCTCTTACCAAGTGTTCTGGACTAGTCTGGAATTCATCGTACTTTGAACAATCGGAATTCGACTTTGCTTTGAGCTGCTTCACTTGCTGTCATGTTTTTCTTAGGTTCCGATAAAGTGCAAATGTCAGTCAAAAGTTGGAATCTCTTCCAGAGGGGATAAACCTAGTTTTATCGCTAGACATTTCTTGAATTTCAAAACATGGAAGGTGTATGAATTCCACGGAGTTTATCAGGAAGCTCCAACTTGTATGCCACAGGACCAATTCTTTCTATGATCTTGAATGGCCCAATGTACGTGGACTCAGTTACCACGTTTCCCAAAGCGAATTACGCCCTTCCAAGGCGATACTTATACATGACCATGTCACCACTTGAAAATTCCTTCGGTTTGCTTCTAAACATACGATAACTTTTTTTTGCGGCTTTTTTTATCGAGCAGTTCAAAACATCGAATTTTTAATCTGCACTATCTTCTCAGTCGCTCTCCGTATCATGTTATGGTCCTGTGAGTAGTATCTCCAACCTCACTCCGCATGAACTAGCGATCTACACTTTTTGCCCATATAAAGTACGAATGGTTGCAGCCTTAAATGCTCGCCATGTATAATGATATTGTAGGAGAATTGACTTACGGTAAGTGTCTGATCCCAAATATTTTCCAAAATCAATTACGCATGCTCGCAACATGTCCTCCTTGTCTGAATAGTCCTCTCGCTTTGACCATCAGTCTCTGGGTGATAAGCAGTGCTCATATCCAGTTGGGTTCCCATCGCTTCTTGCAGTGATTTCCAAAATCTTGATGTAAACAAACTGTCTCTATCCGAGATAATTGACGTAGGCACGCCATGCTTACATACAATTTCTTTTAGGTATAATTGGGCGAGTTTCTCTACGCTGTCAAGTGCTTTTCACTCGGTAGACAATGAGCAGATTAGGTTTATCGGTCAACAATAAACCAAATAGAGTCATAACCACTTGAGTTTTTGGAGTCCTGAGACAATAATCCTATGGTTTATTTTCTTCCCCACTTCCACTCTGGGATTCAGGTTGTTGTAGTAGACCGGGTTGGCTTTTGGTGCTCAGCCTTATACCTGCACCATGGTCAGACACTTGCTGAATATGGTGGGCGATCTCAGCCTTATGTTCGGCCACCAGTAGAGCTTCTTTAAGTCTTGATACATCTTGTCTGACCCCGGATGAATGGAATATTTAGATTTGTGCGATTCATGCATGATCAAATCCCGTAATCCTCCAAACAATGGTAACCAAATTCGCCCTTCAAAGCATTGGATTCCATCAGAACGGGTCTCAAATATCGGCTTAATCAGCCTTCCAAGATTTTCAGCTTTTACGTTTTCCTCTTTCATTGCATCAGTCTGAGCATTTAGTATTCTCTCAGGTAAATTGGTGTGTACCGTCATTACCAAAGATCTAACCCTTATTGGTTCTCTGTCCTTTCGACTCAGGGCGTCAGCCACTACGTTGGCCTTACCAGGATGGTAACGGATTTCGCAATCATAGTCACTCAAAAGTTCAATCCATCGTCGCTGTCTCATGTTGAGTTCTTTTTGATCCAGGATGTACTGTAGACTCTTATGATCTGTGTACACAGTACACTTAGTACCATACAAATAATGTCTCCAGAGTCTAAGTGCAAACACTACAGCACCCAGTTCTAAATCATGGGTCGTGTAGTTTTCCTCATGTTTCTTCAGTTGTCGAGAGGCATATGCTATCACCTTTTCCCTCTGCATTATAACAGCTCCAAAACCTTTGTGCGACGCATCGCAATATACAACGAAGTTCTTAGTTCCCTCAGGCAACGCTAGGATAGGTGCGGAGCATAACTTCTGCTTCAAAGTTTGGAATGCCTCATCTTCTTTCGTACTCCATTCATACCTTTTGTTCTTCTCGGTCAATTTAGTTAGAGGCTTGGAAATTAACGAAAAACCTTCGATGAATCTTCGGTAATATCCGGCTAAACCCAAAAATTGTCTGACTTCTTTCGGTGTTATGGTTGTCGGAGCTCAGACACTTTAGGATAGCTAACCTTCGCAGGATCCACGTGAACACCTTTATTGTGGATCACGTAACCGATAAACTGCACCGACTCAAGCCAAAAATCGCATTTCGAGAATTTGGCATATAATTGCTCGTTCTTGAGTAACTCTAAAATGATCTTCAGATGTTTTTCGTGCTCTTCTTTATTCTTGGGAGTAAGATAAGTATGTCTTCATGCAATACAATCACAATTATCAAGTAATTGGCTTGCACACTTGATTCATTAGATCCATGAATACGCTAGGAGCATTTGGTTTTAGACCCAACGGCATTATTGAAATTCATAGTGACCGTCACCTAGTCCGAAAGCAGTATTAGAATGTCTTATTCTCTAATTCGGGAGTTGGTGATAAACCAGACCGCAGATCGATCTTCGTTAGTACATGCTAGACCTTGAAGTGATCGAACAGGTCGTCATCCTCGGAAGTGGATATCGATTCTTGGACTGTCTAACTTATTTAGCTCGCAGATAATCGATGCTACTACTGAATGATCCGTCCTTCTTCTTAACGAGTAATACTAGAGCTCCCCATGGCGACGAGCTCGAACGAATAAACCCTTTTTCTGATAACTCTGCAATTGCGTCCGCAATTCTTCAGGCCTCTGGATGGTGCCATTCGGTAGGGGCTTCGATGGACACAGGTGCAGCACCAGGTATAAGTTTTTCAATTTTAAATTCACTTACGATGGTGGTGGAGTCCCGGTAAGTCATCAGGAAACACCTCGGGGAAATCTCGAATCACCAGTACATCTTCCAAACATTTCTCCTTTGGTTCCTTCTCGGTTACGTGTGCCACGAACAACTGATGTCCTCTTTCAATGTATTTGTTGGCCTTAATGCAGGATATTATCTTCAATCGGGACGTACCAACGCGCTCGCCTGCAAACTATCACGTCTTGTTTTGTATGGGGCTATGTACTACTTTCTTGCCACATACTATAACGGCATCTTGATCAACTAACCAATCCATCCCTTTAAAATACTGTCAAAGTTCAACCTCAATAGGCATAAGGTAAATTTTAAATAAGTGGTTTAATAAGTTCAGGGTACATCCTCTTAGGATAGTATTAGTACTAGCGACCCTTCCATCGGCCAATTCCACTTCATAGCTAGTGTCTAGTCTAACTGGATTAATGTCTATCAAGTGACTAAAACTAGTGTTCACGAAGCTTTTGTCAGTTCTGAGTTCTAAATAATACAGCCTGCAGAACGGATTGTTGAGGAGGAACGTACCCGTAACCACATCTAGGTCCTTGCTGTGTTCGCATCTCTAATCCCGTAAGCCCGCCTCGTGCTTCCTACCTGTGGAATACCTTTTCTCCGGACATTGTTCCTTGTATTGATTTTTGGTCCCTTTTCTCCACAATCATAACACGTCACGGTTGGTCGCGCGTTAGCACCCGTAGCTATAGCTTTGCCCTTACAATCTACCTTAATTTCGTGCATGTGGCCTAGCTTTCCACAATTGCTAATACTACTTGCAATTACAAAGTGATGCTTTCCACAACGATTACAGAGCGGTTTATTTCCAGCATACCCACCTTGCTCAGCAGGGGCGGTGGTCATTGCTCGCGCATTCTTGCCTTTGAATTTTGTTTTGCTGGTTTTATGCGGTTGTTGTTTATCCCTATTGTTGTTTTCTGTTGTTACCACCTTGTGTGCTTTCCATTCCTTTTATTTTACCCTCGTAATTCCTTGTTTTTTTTTTATTCGAGCTTGGGCCTTTTATTCCATCGGGCATATGCCATCCGCACAGCTTCATTCATGGATAATGGGTTTGGTTCCAATAACTGTCCCTTTATGTTGTCAGTTAGTCCTCGGGGATATAAGCTATCGATTTTCTTGCGTTCACTCGGGACATTTCCGGACTTGTTGAAACAGCTCATGGAAAGCGCTTGGTATTAAGAATTATTTTCAAAACTCTTTGACCTTCAAATTCCGACAGTTCGTGCTCATTCGCTGCACTTCTCAACGGGGCAAAATTCTTGTCTTTAACCTTCTCATTTCAGTCCAACCGATCTGATTTGCAGCTTCTAATCCCATCATTGCTACCTGGGAATTCCACAACGTCAAGGCACGCCCTTGAAGTGTGGCAGCAGAAATTTGTCTTTCTGCTTTTGGTATATTCACTTATCCCAAAAACATATCTCCGTTTTTCAAAACACTACTTAGCTCAAAAGCCTCCCTCGTGTCATGGAGCCCGTAAGGTGGCTATTTCATGAATTCCCAAAAGTTACTTTCTCGTGCAAATGGCACCCCACCATTGGCCCCCAGCTTGTTAGCATTGTATCCCTGACCCTTGCATTTACTGGCCTTTGTCGCTCTGCTCCCAGCTAGCAGTGACCCTTTCAGGGATGAGGTCCGCTCAATCGCGCTTGGTCATTGCTTTTGGTGCATGATTCTACACAACACAAAGAAAGTCTCAATGAGTATTTTTTTAATGACATAAATAGCATCCATATCAGGTGAAACCACTATAATAACATACAATAACAAAATCATCAAGTGTAAATCAAAAGATAGCCTATTGTCATCCATTCATTACCAAAAGAGTTGATCATAGGTGGCATTGTTTCAACCAAAATGCTATAAATCGTTACAACCAATGGCATCAATTCAATAACATGAAGATTCAGTTTTGTCGGTTAAAATCAAACGACGCTACTGATAAAATTAAACTACTAAGAGTACGAAGCGTCGGCTGTATCCTTGTGGCTCAGATGGTGAAGTCTCCTTCGGGGTAGGCGAATCATCATTATCAGTAGCAGGAGCAGTGGCGGCATCACGTGCGGCAACATACGGATCTCTAGGATCATTATGAGTAACAGGAGCCAATAGAGTCTCAGGTAGAGCATATGGTGGCTCTTGATACTGCTGCGCGGTGGTAAAAGAATTTCACGTAATTAGACCAAGTATCAAGTGATGGTAATCACATGTAGCTCACGATCAAGCTCTCTCCAAGCATCTCTAGTGCGGTTTTCACTGCAGTCTAACATCATATTCAAGTTGTTTATTATCGCTCAAGCAATATCATCCTCTCAAATATGCCCGAACCTGCGATGTAGTGCTTCTACAGGTATCCTAATGTGTCTTGGCGTGGAGATCCTCGTAGGGTTTATGTTCCTGTAGCTGCGGCAGTGATGACGATCCGTCCAAACTCCTGAGTGTCATTGAAAAAGGTCTTTAACGTGCTGTTGTTCTTGCCATGTACGATAGGGTAACAGCCTCACGGTACAGGATTAGCAGGGAACTGGAGGTAGTACTGGTGCAACCTTTAGCCTCGCTCGTCCTAAGCCTCAGCGCTCAGCATCAGCTCAGCCTCAGCTCATCCTCTAGCCTCATCCTCAGTCTCTGCTCAGACTCGGAGTCCGATGCAAGGTGGCGGAGGTTAATGTGGGCCGCCCCCTTGATAAGCGAAGTATCCCTATTCTGGGCCGTCCATTGTTCATGTGCTTCCATCTCTTCTTTTCTTCTGTCCATTTTTGGATTTCTTCCGGATCTTCCTCCTCTTCCTCCTTTTACTGGGTCTTCCTCTTCAACCCACATGTCATGTTGTATGGTGCTGCCTCGCAGTAACGCGACCTCGTTATTATTTGGTAGGTTGGCCATGTGATCTGCCAATTTGCGTAAAAATAATAAGGATTAATCTAGAATAATATTTTTTATGAGAATGCGAAATGCGATGACGATTGGCTTCAGGAATATGATGATGATAGTATGAATAATATGATTATGCCACAATAATATTTGTTACATATAGGAATTTCATTTTTGAAATTTAAATAAACAATTCTTGATGCTTCGCGGATAAGCATATCTATTCGACTATATATCATATATATATTAATATATATATATATATATATATATATATGATATATATATATATATATATAATATATATATATATATATTTAATAATAATATTTATTATATGAATATTCAATAGTAATGCAAACAAAATATGCATAAATACTCGAATAGTAAAACTATGATCGTGGAATAACACAAGGCTTTCGAGGAGTATTCGCGCGCTTAAAAGGAGTTATAGTTTAGGTATTTTTTTTTGAATAGTTCTCTATAACCTGTAGCTTCTGATACTTTCTTTAACCACAAATTCACGCAGCGGAATATACAACATTGGGTCGTTAATTCATCGTACCAATAAGCACATGGATATGGAAAAACTTGAAAAGAGGCGTTTAAAAAACATTAGTTCCATTTAAAGAAGTTTCAGTAGTAATGTAAAACATAGTCTTCACAGGATCGTTACAAATTTCATAAACATAGTTTTTCCAAATCATGGATCATTAGTTTTTTATAATGGAAAAAATACAAGTTCTTTAAAACTTTAGGTCAGACTCTCGTATACGCATCTTCACCTTGATACCTGAGATAAACCATGCTTAAAGAGTCAACAATATGTTGAGTGAATCCATAGAGTTTGTAAGTGAGATAAAGTGAAACACATGTTTTTGTTCATCGTGTGGATTTTAGTCGAAAGCTCTTAATCAAGTTTCTATTTGCCCCAAAAAATTAAAAAGCTTTTTCAATGACACCGAAGCCTTGACGTTAGCATCATAATCTTGTATGTAAATTCTTGATGCCCCTAATAACTAGATTAAAGTATTCTTGCTTTATATCTAACTTCTAAATACAAATTGCGCGGTTTGACTGGGTGCTCGAAAGGATTCGATTCATACGCCCGGACAGGGTGTTTGTCAAACCAATAGATCTATTTACTTGTACTAGCGCTTACCCACCACATATATAGGTAATTAACAGTTCATGATGTGGGTCTTTTGGAAATCAAAAGCTACTTATGTAATAAATCTCATATTCGGGTCCAGCATACTAAAGTTTTTGTGCTACAGTTATAAAACTAGCATGTATCTCCCTCGCGAGGTTTTATAAATACAATTTAAAAGTTAAAAGGCGAGGCTATGAATCACCTTAAGAACAATTTTTTTATAGAAGTATTAATATTCTTGATTATGATGCAGGGAAGTATCCTAGGCACCTCCTTAAAATTGTGACGCGATTTTAGTACGAGAAAAAAACAATACGTAAAAATTAACATGTGTTCATGAGTTTTGTTTCGAGATATACGCATTGGGGGAACCAATTTATTCACTAGAATTCCCCAAGTCCTTTTTAATCCCAAATTGACTTGTGACCTGGTCTTATAGGCAAATGAACATCTACCAAGTTTCGGCTTCTAACTTTTATTTTATCACGGTGTACTATACGTTTTACAATTTTTAGACTAGACGTAAAAACTAGGTTTCTGAATTTGACTTGACTTCACGGACTCATATCTCCTAGCTCACAAATGTTCTATATGTGAGGCTTACACCCCTGGAAAGCTATTTGTGTCTAGTTTCCAGAAAGGTAAGTCTCATAATTTACAAAGTCTCGTAACTATGTGAAAAGACCATTTTACCCCTGGTTGTCCAAAACAGAAAGTTAGTAAAAATTTTACCCATTACTAAAATGGCCATAAATCCCAAACCAAGATAGCAATGAAGGTGAGGTCAAAGGCTATGGTTTCCTTATGATGTATACTACTGACCCAATCAAAAAGATCTATTATTTTATGGCAAAAATTTGGAGTTTAACTCGTATTCCAAACACATGTCCAGATTTGACCTATTTTCTTGTTTTGGCCATAACTCACTCATCCTAAGGAGTTGGTTGAGCATCCAACTATCCTATGATGCTAAGACATGTATCTTTCCAGCCATTTAATTTAATCATAGTCTCCAGGCCAAATATTTTTAGAAAATCACACGTTTTGCTACTGTTTTCAAAACAGTCCCAATATTTCAACTCAAAACCTTTTTAAACATCATTTTACTTCATCTAAGACCTAACCCCATGCCATAACTAATCTAAAACACCCTCAAGAACATAATCACATGTATATTCAGAACCTAAACATCCATTGTCATGGATTAAAATTAAAGAAATCAAGAATTAAAAAAAATAAGACTAATAAAGAAAGATTAGGGCTTACAAAAAGAGAGATTAAGGCTAGTGAATCAACAAGAATACCCTTCTCTTGTGTTGGCTGAATTCGAACCAATGAAACCCTAGATTAACAATAGCACTCTTCTAAACCTTCTAAATATCCCCAAGAATCTCCCCAAGAAAACCCCAATCAAAAGCTCCAAGAAAACTCAAGAAAACAAGCCCTAAACACCTTCAAATCTTCAAGAACTTGCACCAAACTTTGCAAGAGACTTTGGGATGGTGTTATAGTGGATAAAAGGAGTAGGAAAATTTTGTGAGGGTGGTGAAAGGAGTACAAGGGAGAAAATTTTCAGATTTTGAGGTTGAACTATGAGTTTATAGTCAAAATTAGATTATATAAGCTATTTGACCAATTTGCCAAGTGTGAACATTTGGTGCAAGACTAAACACAAAGTGGACACCTCCCACTTTGTGAAATCCGCCCCAATGGGAGGGGTTTTTAGTGGGGTGAGTTGTTTAGACTTGCCCCATAATTTGTAAATACGGGTATTATCAAAGTCCGATATTTAAAAAGGTACGCTACGTAAAGGTTTTACGTAAAATACGAAAAATGCGCGTAACACGAAAAATAAAAACGAATGTAATAAAATTGTTTCTATGGCATTTTGAAAATATAAGCGTCGATGCTTAACGTAGAATTCGCCGGTTCTTCGTAAATGTTACGTAAATTACAAGTGTAAGCCCTAATTTTTCCCGGTTAGTCGTGAGTTCATATCTCAACATAAAAATGAAAATTATAATTAATACTCGAGAATAAAATAACGACCTGAAATTGACGGATTGTCACAACATTTCCCCCTAAAAAGGGATCTTCGTCCCTGAAGATCAATTCATCTTGTCGTCCGCTTCTTATTAAAATCAAAGAGATGAGGGTATTTCTTCCACATTTGATCCTCCCTTTCCCAAGTATATTCCGGTCCACGACTCGAATTCCATCGAACTTTGACTATAGGGATCCGACTTTGCTTAAGTTGCTTTACTTCCCTATCCATGATTTCGATAGGTTCTTCGATGAAATGCAACTTCTCGTCGATCCTTACTTCGTCAAGAGGAATAATAAGATCTTCATCCGATAAACATTTCTTCAAGTTTGAAACATGGAATGTATTGTGTATTCCTTGAAGCTCTCGGGGTAATTCCAGTTTATATGCCACCGGACCCACTCTTGATAAAATCTTAAATGGTCCAATATAACGGGGACTTAATTTCCCACGTTTTCCAAATCGAACAACACCTTTCCACGGTGATACTTTCAGCATAACTTTGTCACCCACTTCGAACTCCAAAGGTTTACGTCTCACATCCGCATAACTTTTCTGTCTACTACGAGCAGCCAATAATCGGTTCTTGATTTGCACAATCATCTCTGTCGTTTCGCGAATCATTTCTGGTCCCGTGAGTTGGGCATCTCCAACCTCACTCCAACATACAGGCGATCTACATTTCCTTCCGTATAGAGCTTCGAAAGGTGCGGCTTTAATACTAGCGTGATAACTATTATTGTATGAGAATTCAGCCAAAGGTAAGTGCTTATCCCAGCCACTACCAAAGTCAATCACGCAAGCACGCAACATGTCTTCTAATGTCTGTATCGTTCTTTCACTCTGACCATCAGTTTCAGGATGGTAAGCAGTGCTCATATCTAAATTCGTCCCCAATGACTTTTGAAGAGATCTCCAAAACCTTGATGCGAAACGAGGGTCTCGGTCCGAAATAATCGACACGGGCACCCCGTGCCTACAAACAATCTCCTTCAAATACAATCGAGTAAGCTTCTCCATTTTATACTTCTCATTCATCGGAATAAAGTGAGCAGATTTAGTCAATCGATCAACAATGACCCAAATTGAATCATATCCAGATGGTGTTCTTGGAAGCTTTGTAATGAAATCCATTGTAATTCTCTCCCATTTCCAAACAGGAATTTCCGGCTGCTGAAGTAATCCTGACGGCTTTTGGTGTTCAGCCTTGACTTTAGCACATGTCAAGCACTTACTGACATATGTCGCAATGTCAGCTTTCATATTCGGCCACCAGTATAACTTCCTCAAATCATGGTACATTTTATCCGACCCAGGATGAATGGAATATTTTGATTTATGAGATTTTCCAACATGATTAGACCTCTCAATCCTCCAAATAATGGTAACCATACTCGTCCTTTCATACATTTCATACCATCGGATCTAACTTCAAATGGCTCCCATTCACCACGAAATCCTTTGGCACCAATATTTTCCTCCTTGCACGCTTCAACTTGTGCATTCCGAATTTGCTCGTGTAAATTGTTATGTACCGTTACCACTAAAGCACACACTCGAATCGGTTCCTTATCCTTCCTGCTCAACACATTAGTGACAACATTTGCCTTTCCCGGGTGATAACGAATAACACAATCGTAATCACTCAAAAGTTCAATCCATCTACGCTGCCTCATATTTAGCTCTTTCTGATCCAAAATATATTGTAGGCTTTTGTGATCGGTGTATACCGTACACTTAGTGCCGTACAAATAATGTCTCCACAGTCGAAGAGCAAAAACGACCGCTCCTAATTCCAAGTCATGGGTCGTATAATTTTCTTCATTCTTTCTAAGTTGCTTGGAGGCGTATGCAATCACCTTTTCTCGTTCCATCAAAACAGCTCCAAATCCTTTAAGGGACGCATCACAATACACAACAAAGTCTTCGCTTTCTTCGGGTAGTGATAATATTGGCGCACTACACAATTTCAGCTTCAATGTTTAAAATGCCTCCTCTTCGTCGTCGCCCCACACATACGGCTTATTTTTTTGAGTGAGTTTAGTTAATGGTTTGGATATTAGAGAAAACTCCTTAATAAACTTTCGATAATAACCCGCCGAACCCAAAAATTATCGTACTTCCATTGGTGTAGTCGATGCAACCCAATTTTTAATGGCTTTGATCTTCGCAGGATCAACATGAACTCCACTACTAGCAATCACATGGCCAAGGAATTGCACGAAATCAAGCCAAAAATCACATTTCGAAAACTTAGCATACAACTTTTCGCTCCTTAGCAAATTCAAGATAGTCTTCAAATGTTCACCATGTTCTTCTTTATTTTTGGAATAAATCAGAATGTCATCAATGAATACAATCACGAACTTATCAAGATACGGCTTGCACACGCGATTCATCAAATCCATGAATACTGCAGGTGCATTAGTCAGTCCAAAAGGCATTACTTGAAACTCATAATGCCCATAACGAGTCCTAAACGCTGTAATTGGAATGTCTTCCTCGCGGATACGAAGTTGATGATAACCAGAACGTAAATCAATCTTCGAATAAACACTAGAACCTTGCAGCTGATCAAATAAGTCATCAATCCTCGGTAATGGATATCGATTCTTGATCGTCAACTTGTTCAGTTCTCGGTAATCAATGCACATTCGGAACGATCCATCCTTCTTCTTTACGAACAAGACCGGAGCTCCCCACGGCGACGAGCTCGGTCGAATAAAACCTTTCTCCGACAACTCTTGCAGTTGCTTGGACAACTCCTTCATTTTAAATGGTGCTAAACGATATGGCGCACACGCCACAGGTACAACACCGGGAATAAGATCGATACGGAATTCAACTTGCCTGGGTGGCGAAAGTCCAGGTAATTTATCGAGAAATACCTCTGGAAAATCTTGAATAACAGGAACATCTTCTAGTCGCTTCTCCTTCGATTCTTGTTCAGCTACTTGAGCTAAGAATAACTCACAACCCTTCTTGATATACTTTTGAGTCTTAATGCAAGAAACGATCTTCAATCGGGAATTATTTCTATTGCCTTCGATAACTAGCGTCTTACCTTCCAGGGGAATCCTAACCTTTTTCTCTCCACACAAAATAGCGGCATCATATCGTGATAACCAATCCATCCCAATAATGATATCAAAACTTCCTAGTTCTATTACCATTAAATCGATTGGAAAAGAACGGTTTAAAAGGTTAAGTATACACCCTATTGACACATTATTGGTGCTTACTACTTTTCCGTCGGCCAATTCGACTTCATAGCTAGTATCTAACTCAACCGGTTCAATATCAATAAGGGTACTAAAATTTGTAGACACAAAACTTTTATCGGCACCCGAATCAAATAGAGTTGTAGCATATCGGTTATTGAGTAAGAATGTACCAGTAACGACTTTTGGATCTTGCTGAGCATCCACAGCTCCCAACTTGTAAACAGCTCCACGGTTATTTCCACCTTGTCCATTCCTTTTCAACTTAGGGCAAGCTCTCTTTCGGTGACCCTTTTCATTGCAGTTAAAACAAGTCACATCTTTTCTGTCGAGGCTCCAACAAGCAGCAGTCTTGTTCCCCAACTTACCACACTTACCACATTTCCAACAATCCCCAATGCTTCTTATTCTTGCACTTTGGACAAACTTTGTTGGCATTTGGTGCAGCATTAGTCATGGCTCTAGCATTAGCCCTTCTTTGGTTTTGCCGACGATTGTAATCGCGTCGGTTGCCACCACGATCTCCTTCACCTTTCCTCTTTTCACCCTCAGAAACCTCATCAGTCTTGTCTTGTATTATTTGTCCCATGAGCTGATAAGCCATATGGACAGCCTCATCAATACCAACAGGCCTCGATGATGTCACATCACCAAGTATATTCTTCGACAACCCACGAATATACTGCTCCACCTTCACCTGCTCATGCTCCACCATTCTAGGACACAACAAGGCCAATTTGTGGAATCGGTTTGTATACCCATCAATATCAGTCCCTTTTAACTTCAAGTTGTACAATTCTTGCTCCAACCTTTGCAACACACTTCGAGGACAAAATTCTTCAGTCATCCACTTTCTCACCTCAGTCCATGGAGTACCATTAGCAGCGTCAATACCCATGGAAACAATCCTTCCATTCCACCAAGTCAATGCACGACCTTGGAGAGTAGCAGTTGCAAATTTCACCTTATCTATTTCCTTGCAATCACTGATTCGAAACACATATTCTAGTTTCTCAAACCACTGACATAATCCCACGACACCTTCAGTGCCTTTAAAAGGTTGTGGGTCACACTTCATGAATGTTATGTAAGTACACCCATTAATTTCGGGCGCTTCCGGTCTAGCACCACAAACTCCAGCACCACCAGCTCCAGCACCACCGGCTCTAGCACCACCGGCTCCAGCACCACCGGTTCCATCAGAAGTAGAGTTCTTCGATTTCTTTCTCGGACGCTCGGTATCCTCATCATTAGATGGCAGCTTCGGAACAGCCCCAATACGAACCATATCCAAGTAAAACATCTTATTCCACACTCGAGACTCATGCAACCTCCTCTCAGCAGTATCACGCTCCATACGAGCCCACGCCAACTTAGTCTTAGTCTCAGCCAATCTTTCCTTCAATGTGACATTCTCCCCACTTTCCAATACCGATATCCTCTCAAGAACATTACCCAAAGCACGCTAGACATTTTCCAAATCATGATTAAGTAACTCCCTTTCTTTTTCCTTAATTTTATTCTTGGATTTGAGAAGAGCAATCTCAGTTTGGCATGTACCCAACTCGGCCTCCATGACTCTAGCTTGTGCACATGATGCCTCCAAATCACGCCTTAAGGCCCACGGTGCTAATCCATCAACATGAGATAAGTCACGAGTAGAAGATGACTCTCCTACCTCAAATAAGCCCCTCGGAAAGTCGCGAATAGCATAAGCTTTTGGTAATAGTCCTGGCAGTAGCCTCGAGTGCAACATCAACCTCCCCGTCCTCTGACTCAGAATCGGATGACACAGAATCAGATGACACATCTCCAGGTGGCGGGGTTCTGTCACCCTCCACCTCATAAGGAAATATCAACTCAGCATCATCCTCGAGCTCAATCTCAACATCTTCCTGTATACCTCTTCAGGATTTTCTTCTTCGTCATAACAACCAAATCAATATCGTCGGGAATTCCACATTTCGTTGTGAATCATGGATATTCACAACTTGGTTCGGCTCGGGAACAACTGGGTTCACTTCGGGAATAACTTCGTTCGGCTCGTTAAGATGATTAGGGTTCTCCATGACAATCCGCGTCGTATAAATATCTCGTATTAGTATTAAATAATTACATAATTAACATTTATATTCAAATAAATAAAAATTTCATATTATATAACATATATATATTTTTCCATATATATATATATCGATAAATAAATACTTCTTATTCTTGTCCATCGGTAATTCAGAGATTTCGCTTGTACAATTATAGTTAAAAGATTTCAAAAATCCTTTCGTTGATTTTTTTGAAAATCTTTTGTTCTCTATAATTTAAGCTCTTGATACCAATCTGTAACACCCCATTTTTATATATCTCAGCGGAAGGGTCATTTGGGGTGCTACGTCTTAATACAATAACTCAATCATAGATAACGACTCAAAAAGAGACGTTTTTATATATATAACCATTTGAAATAAAAGTTTCACAACATAGGTCCCAAATATTTTCATAATCAATACATCATTTTCAAATATTTTCTTCGAATGATTTTCTTTAAATGGGCCTTCAAAATATTTATTTCATTAGCTTCTCCGAAATCTTCATCACCGAATTACCTTCAAGGACCTGAGATAAAACATGCTAAAAAGTCAACAATAATGTTGAGTGAATCCATAGAGTTTATATATATAATAAATTCCGAACACAAGTATCATTTCTCAAAATCATCAAGACATAACGATGTGGATCAGACAAAGTTATAGGGGGATTATTATAAGCCTCATGACATTGAACGTTACCATATAATAAAATGCCCACTATACACCCTCGCTATGAGTGCATATTATTCTCTATACAACGCATCCGTAGTGTCATTTTCCCGACACATGACGATAGCCAGTCGTCACGGATTGGAGGTGGCAACCTCCAAATAGTACTATTTCATGTATAAGCGTCTACCATTACCCGGTAGTTAACAATTCATGATTTCCGCGGGTCTTTTATCTAGCGAGTTAAGCTAACTTATAATAATCAAGGCTACTAGCATACATTCGGGTCCCTTGTGTTCTATTTTTAAAAACAAGCATGTTATCCCCCTCGCGGGTTTATAAAACAATTAAAGTATTAAAATGCGAGGCTATGAACTCACTTAGTGATGTCGGACGAGAATATCGATGAATAAAAACTTCGGAAGTAGGCGCGTCAATCAACCAAGACCTATACAAATTGTAACGGGTCTTAGGTTTCTAGTCGATAAAAATTAATGATAATTCATAAATTAAATAAGTATATGTATACATGTAGTTTATATGATGATCTTGCTCTTGAAATATAATTATTTCACACTTAAAGTTTTCTAGGTTTTTAACTTGTTTTTATTAGCCATTTTACTAGTATTGTCTAAATTAGTCCAAAAAGCCCAATAGGCCCATTAAGCAAACCCATTAAGTTATTATATTGATATTATTACCCAAAGACCAGGTCCTAGCCCATTAGTAAGGTCCAAGTGGATTGGGCCTAAAGTTAAGTCCAATAAGTCCATTTTGTTTCATTGGGCCTAGTGGTCCAATAAGGCCTTATGGCCCATTTAAGCTTATAAAGGACTCTTGTTATAAAATTTCGGGTTCTCGAGGTCGGGATACTTTTATTATCAGTATGTTAGTATTTTTAAAACTCCCAAGAAGTGGGTCCTTACCACCTCGGGTTTTAGTTACAAAAATCGCTTTACATAGTATAGTGTTCGGGTAGTAGTAAATTTTGTATACTTTTATGTTTACAAAAGTAGTCATAATTTATAAACCGTACATGGTATAATTGATATATTTATATGCTTGGATTCATAATTAAGTGTAATTTACAGATTCAAAATCATTTTTATACCTCTTTTAATATTACTTATACATATGGGTATATTACTGCCTAATGGTCAAGTTACTAATTAGGACTCAAATTTCACTTTCACCATTTTTGATGCCATTTATAAACCATAAAGAGTTGGTTGACTATCCAATTGATTCAGAATCTACATGACTTTAACTACAACCCATAGTTTTCACTTTTTAATTGGTTCAACCCGTAAATATGACTTTTTACACAATCTGTACAGCAAGGTCCAGATTTGACTAGTTTTAGTGTTTTGACCATAACTCATTCATTATTTACTTTCTTGGAATCATCCAATTTGCCTAATGTACATAAGAGATTTATCTATGACCTCATGTCATCAAATCAATCCTCAAACCTAGTGAGTTTTTTAGAATCTACTGTTCATTACAGCTCATAAGTTTGATGGTCTTTTTACTTGTTTTAGATGACTATTTTAGCTATAATTAACCTAGATCTATACATGCATGGCCATTTTTATTACTTGATCATCAAATATCATACATGTACATATACAATTGAAAATCAAAAGAAAACATAAACAAAACTCATGAGATTTTTACCACAAGAAATATGTAGAAAATGATCAAATGATCAAAACAAGAACAAAGCTTCAATCTTCAAACTTGATCTTCACCCAAAATAATTTTTGATCACCATTTTTCTTTACCCAAAATGACTTGATAAAAACTTGTATAACTTCAGCCCCAAAATGTATATAACCCTTCTTGAAAACCCTTTTCAATCACCTCAAAAATACAAGGAATATACTAGGTTGTCATTTTTACTAGTGTGGTTATTTTGTGATCTATAAAATTGTATGGAATTGGTGTTGTGGTGGGGATTTTGGGACGGCAAGGGAGAAGAACAAAAAAAGGGAATGGTTGAAATTTTATCAAATAAATGAGAATATGGTGTGTACTAGTGGTTTTATAAGAATTGCTCATGCAAGTTGTAGTTTACAAGTGTCCTATGGACACTTCTAAATTTGACACGCCACAAGGAGGTGGCTAAGTGGCAATTTTTGATTTTTATAAATTGAAATTTTAGTATTTAGGGTATAAATTTTAAGATAGGTAGGTAGTTTTGAGGCTAACAGGTATTAACGTAAAATATAACGAGAGTTAAGGCGGAACCACGAAGTGAAAACGAACAAAGTAAAAATAGTTCTACATAAATTGGGATACTTTTCTGGAAATTTAATTTACATACGGTACAAGACGAATAATAATTATAAACATTGCTCGTAAAGATTTTATGTAAAATACGAAAAATGCACGTAAAACGAAAAATAAAAACGAATGTAATAAAATTATTTCTATGGCATTTTGAAAATATAAGCGTCGATGCTTAACGTAGAATTCGCCGGTTCTTTGTAAACGTCACGTAAATTACAAATGTAAGCCCTAATTCTCCCGGTTAGTCGTGAGTTCATATCTTAACATAAAAATGAAAAATATAATTAATACTTGAGAATAAAATAACGACCTGAAATTGACGGTTTGTCACAGCATTTCCCCCTAAAAAGGGATCTTCGTCCCTGAAGATCAATTCATCTTGTCGCCCGCTTCTTATTAAAATCAAAGAGATGGAGGTATTTTTTCCACATTTGATCCTCCCTTTCCCAAGTATATTCCGGTCCACGACTCGAATTCCATCAAACTTTGACTATACTGATCTGACTTTGCTTAAGTTGCTTTACTTCCCTATCCATGATTTCAATAGGTTCTTCTATGAAATGCAATTTCTCGTCGATTCTTACTTCGTCAAGAGGAATAATAAGGTCTTCATCCGATAAACATTTCTTCAAGTTTAAAACATGGAACGTATTGTGTATTCCTTGAAGATCTCAGGGTAATTCCAGTTTATATGCCACCGGACCCACTCTTGATAGAATCTTGAATGGTCCAATATAACGGGGGCTTAATTTCTCACGTTTTCCAAATCGAACAACACCTTTCCATGGTGATACTTTTAGCATAACTTTGTTACCCACTTCGAACTCCAAAAGGTTTACGTCTCACATCAGCATAACTTTTCTGTCTACTACGAGCAGCCAATAATCGGTTCTTGATTTGCACAATCATCTTTGTCGTTTCGCGAATCATTTCTGGTCCTGTGAGTTGGGCATCTCCAACCTCACTCCAACATACATGCAATCTACATTTCCTTCCGTATAGAGCTTCGAAAGGTGCGGCTTTAATACTAGCTTGATAACTATTATTGTATGAGAATTCAGCCAAAGGTAAGTGCTTATCCCAGCCACTACCAAAGTCAATCACGCAAGCACGCAACATGTCTTCTAATATATGTATCGTTCTTTCACTCTGACCATTAGTTTCAGGATGGTAAGCATTGCTCATATCCAAATTCGTTCCCAATGACTTTTAAAGAGATCTCCAAAACCTTGAAGCGAAACGAGGGTCTCGGTCCGAAATAATCGACACGGGCACCCCGTGCCTATAAACAATCTCCTTCAAATACAATCGAGTAAGCTTCTCCATTTTATACTTCTCATTCATCGGAATAAAGTGAGCAGATTTAGTCAATCGATCAACAATGACCCAAATTGAATCTTATCCAGATGGTGTTCTTGGAAGCTTTGTAATGAAATCCATTGTAATTCTCTCCCATTTCCAAACAGGAATTTCTGGCTGCTGAAGTAATCATGACGGCTTTTGATGTTCAGCCTTGAATTTAGCACATGTCAAGCACTTACTGACATATGTCGCAATGTCAGCTTTCATATTCGGCCACCAGTATAACTTCCTTAAATCATGGTACATTTTATCCGACCTAGGATGAATGGAATATTTTGATTTATGAGATTTTCCAACATGATTAGACCTCTCAATCCTCCAAATAATGGTAACCATACTCGTCCTTTCATACATTTCATACCATCGGATCTAACTTCAAATGGCTCCCCTTCGCCACGAAATCCTTCGGCACTAATATTTTCCTCCTTGCACGCTTCAACTAGTGCATTCAGAATTTGCTAGGGTAAATTGTTATGTACCATTACCACTAAATCACGTACTCGAATCGGTTCCTTATCCTTCCTGCTCAACGCATCAGCGACAACATTCGCCTTTCCCGGGTGATAACGAATAACACAATCGTAATCACTCAGAAGTTCAATCCATCTACGCTGCCTCATATTTAGCTCTTTCTGATCCAAAATATATTGTAGGCTTTTGTGATCGGTGTATACCGTACACTTAGTGCCGTACAAATAATGTCTCCATAGTCGAAGAGCAAAAACCACCGCTCCCAATTCCAAGTCATGGGTCGTATAATTTTCTTCATTCTTTCTAAGTTGCCTAGAGGCGTACGCAATCACCTTTTCTCGTTGCATCAAAACAGCTCCAAATCCTTTAAGGGATGCATCACAATACACAACAAAGTCTTCGCTTCCTTCGGGTAGTGATAATATTGGCGCACTACACAATTTCAGCTTCAATGTTTGAAATGCCTCCTCTTCGTCGTCGCCCCACACATACGGCTTATTTTTCTGAGTAAGTTTAGTTAATGGTCTGGATATTAGAGAAAACTCCTTAATAAACCTTCGATAATAACCTACCCAACCCAAAAATTGTCGCACTTCTGTTGGTGTAGCCGGTGCAGCCCAATTTTTAATGGCTTCGATCTTCGCAGGATCAACATGAACTTCACTATGATCAATCACATGGCCAAGGAATTGCACGGAATCAAGCCAAAAATCACATTTTGAAAACTTAGCGTACAACTTTTCGCTCCTTAGCAAATTCAAGATAGTCTTCAAATGTTCACCATGTTCTTCTTTATTTTTGGAATAAATCAGAATGTCATCAATGAATACAATCACGAACTTATCAAGATACGGCTTGCATACGCGATTCATCAAATCCATGAATACTGCAGGTGCATTAGTCAGTCCAAAAGGCATCACTTGAAACTCATAATGTCCATAACGAGTTCTAAACGCTGTAATTGAAATGTCTTCCTCGCGAATATGAAGTTGATGATAACCAGATCGTAAATTAATCTTCGAATAAACACTAGAACCTTGCAGTTGATCAAATAAGTCATCAATCCTCGGTAATGGATATCGATTCTTGATCGTCAACTTGTTCAATTCTCGGTAATCAATGCACATTCAGAATGATACATCCTTCTTTTTCACGAATAATACCGAAGCTCCCCACGGTGACGAGCTCGGTCGAATAAAACCTTTCTCCGACAACTCTTGTAGTTGCACGGACAACTCCTTCATTTCGGATAGTGCTAAACGATATGGCGCAAGCGCCACAGGTGCAGCACCGGTAATAAGATCAATACAGAATTCAACTTGCCTGGGTGACGGAAGTCCAGGTAATTCTTTAAGAAATACCTCGGGAAAATCTCGGATAACTGGAACATCTTCTAATCGCTTCTTCTTCGATTCTTGCCCAGTTACTTGAGCTAAGAATAGCTCACAACCCTTCTTGATATACTTTTGAGCCTTAATGAAAGAAACGATCTTCAATCAGGAATTAATTCTATCGCCTTCGATAACCAACGTCTTACCCTGCAGGAGAATCCTAACCTTTTTCTCCCCATACAAAATAGTGGCATCATATCATGATAACCAATCCATCCCAATAATGATATCAAAACTTCCTAGTTCTATTACCATTAAATCGATTGGAAAAAAACGGTTTAAAAGATTAAGTGTACACCCTATTAACACATTATTGGTACTTACTACTTTTCCATCAGCCAATTCGACTTCATAGTAAGTATCTAACTCAACTGGTTCAATATCAATAAGGGTACTAAAATTTGTAGACACAAAACTTTTATCGGCACCCGAATCAAATAAAACAGTAGCATATCGATTGTTGAGTAAGAATGTACCAGTAACGACTTTTGGATCTTGTTGAGCATCCACAGCTCCCAACATGTAAGCAGCTCCACGGTTATTTCCACTTTGTCCATTCTTTTTCAACTTAGGGCAATCTCTTTTTCGGTGACCCTTTTCATTGAAACTAAAACAAATCACATCTAATCTGTCGAGGCTCCAACAAGCAACAGTCTTGTGCCCCAACTTACCACACTTACCACATTTCTAACAATCCTCAGCATGCTTCTTATTCTTGCACTTTGGACAAACTTCGTTGTCATTCGGTGCAGCATTGGTCATAGCTCCAACATTAGCCCTTCTTTGGTTTTGCTGACGATTGTAATCGCGTCGGTTGTCACCACGACCACCACGATCTCATTCACCTTTCCTCTTTTCACCCTTAGAAACCTTATCAGTCTTGTCTTGTATTATTTGTCCTATGAGCTGATAAGCCATACGGACAGCCTCATCAATATTAGCAGGCTTCGACGATGTCACATCCCCACCTATATTCTTCGACAACCCACGAATATACTGCTCCACTTTCACCTGCTCAAGCTCCACTATTCTAGGACACAACAAGGCCAATTCATGGAATCAGTTTGTATACCCATCAATATCAGTCCCTTTTAACTTCAAGTTGTACAATTCTTGCTCCAGCCTTTGCAACACACTTTGAGGACAAAATTCCTCGGTCATCCACTTTCTCACCTCAGTTCATGGAGTACCATTAACAGCATCAATACCCATGGAAGCAATCCTTCCATTCCACTAAGTTAATTCACGACCTTGGAGAGTAGCAGTTGCAAATTTCACCTTATCCCTTTCCTTGCAATCACTGATTCGAAACACAGATTCTAGTTTCTCAAACCACTAACATAATCCCACGGCACCCTCAGTACCTTTAAAAGGGTGTGGGTCACACTTCATGAATGTTATGTAAGTACACCCAGTAATTTCGGGCGCTGCCGGTCCGGCACCACCAACTTCAGCACCACTGGCTTTAGCACCATCGGCTCCAACACCACCGGTTCCAGTACCACCAGCTCCAGCACCACCGGTTCTAGCACCACCGGCTCCAACACCACCGGTTTCGCGGTTCATATTTGCCACAAATTCAGCCATAGATGCGGCAACTTGTTCCCTAATGACCTCGCGCATACGTGCCTTAAACATAGCTTTTGGCGGCATGATCCTGTTACAACACAAATCAAATCATAATGAGTATTCATTCAATGATTGTATTAAGCAAAAGGAACAATT
>BQNB010024022.1:0-61176 GCA_026074375.1 Tanacetum coccineum | reverse complement strand
GCCCGAAAATAAGCTGTAAATAGCTTATAGCCTATAAGGTGGAAAACAAGGTTAAATATTAAAGCCCTTGGGATACTAACGTAAAAGTCCCAAGGGCGCAACGGTAACACTTGTTACCAAAAAGAGAGGTGTACGAGGGTAGGGGCCCAGGTTCGAGTCTTGCTCACCCGGGTCACCCCTTTCCTTTCTTTTCTTTTTTTATGAAAAACTTTGTGAACCAAAGTTGTTAAGCTCCTTGAGCTTAACAATTTCTAAAACTACAACTTTTTGTAAAAGCTTATAAATAAGCTGAAAACGGGCTTTTAAAGTGACAGAAGCTAAAAGTTAGCTTAAAGGCAAAAAATGGCTAAGTCTTGGAACTTTTTGAACTAATAAGCTAACACTTGGACTAATAAGCAAAAAATATTATCTATCTAATCTAAATAAGCACTAAAGAGCTAAATTGTGACAACTAAATAAGCTGAAAGAGGGCTTAAATTGACAGAAAACTAAACTAAGCTTAAAAGGCAAAAGGGCAAGGTCTTGGTGAACCTTTTGAACTAATAAGCTAAGACTTGAACTATTAAGCTGAAGGAAGTAACTAACCTATCTTAAATAAGCACTGAGAAGCTAAAATCTACAACTAAATAAGCTAGAAAAAGGGCTTAAACTGAAAGACACTTAACAAAGCTTACAACTTAAAAATTGCTTAATCTATTGGCTGTTAACACAAATAAGCCAAGGAAATGGAAAATAAGCAAACACAGCTTAACACACTAACCTAATTAGCTACTAGGAACACAAATAAGCTCATGAAATAAGCTCAATAAGCCAAGAAGTGGCTTAATACCCACAACAGTACTAACTTAAGAGTTAGTACTGTTGGTGTAAATTTAGGCTTAGAGTCACACTTTTGGCTTAAAAATAAGCAACAAGAAGGGCTTTTTAAGGTCTGAAACTAAGGGTACTTATCTAAGAGCTTATTGGCTCTTAAGATAAGCCAAAAGCTAGGGCTAAGGTTCACAAGTAAGGTAAAAAAGTGGGCTTAAAGATGACCCCTTAGCACCAGGGGAAAACTAAGCTAAAACAAGGGGCTTAATTTGACAGCTTATTTTAAGCTGTCAAATAAGCTCAAAATTAAAAGCAAAGTTAAAACAGATTAAAAAGGGCTCAAGATGAGCTTATGCTCAAATTTTCAGCTTCTAAGATCAAAGAAAACATGCTGAATTTGGTTCTTTAAAAAGGGCTTTTTGCTTAAAAAATGACACTTAACTTTTTTGGCAGTTTTGACTCAACAAGTCAAATGACTCAAGGTGTTTTTGTCAGCTTGTTTTAACACACAAATGACACACTTTTTGAACTACAACTCAAGATTACAATGGCTTAACCAAATAAGCACTTTGGGTTTTTTAAAATCCAACAGTTTTAAAGAATGATTTAGACAACCTTGAAAAACATTTTTTAAACTAAAAAAACTTTTAAAAACAGACTCAATTCAGCTTAATACTTAAGCTAAAGTCAACCAAATGACTACAACCCATGTCATTCCCATTTTCACCCGTTTTAGCACTTAACCCAAACACCCCTTTAATGACTTGTTTTTAAGTTTTAAAGCTTAATGGGCTGTTTTAACTCACAATTCTTAAAGGGAATTGACAAATAAGCACTAAACAACATAAATGAACAATAATAAGCAAGAAATAAGCACTCTAATCAGCTAAAACAGAATAAGCTATAAAAATCTAAAAATTAAGGCTTTAAAGGGAAAATTGTAATGACCTTTGTCCAAGCTTTTACAAGGACTTTTTGAGCCCTCAAGGGCTTTCACCTACAAGCTCTGGCTTATAAATAAGCCAGTGAATAAGCCAATAAGCTCTTCCAACTTTAGCTTATCTTCCAAATGGCTTATTCTTGATTTTTCAAACAAAAACTTATAAAACTATAAACTATGAAGAGTTTAAGTTTTATAAGCTTAATCAAACTTCTATAAGAGCTTATAGAAGCTTATTTTAACTGAATAAGAGCTTATTGAGAGTATTAGAGCTTAAAACAACTTTTCATTAAAACTCGAAATTGAAATACACTTGCTGAAAATTAAAAGACAATTAATAAACTTAAAGTTGCATTGAAATTAAGTAAAAATACATTAAAAGACAGAAAATTAGATGATGCCCTTAAGGCTTACAAGGTATCTATTTATACTAAAAAACTAGGTCTTGGGTCCTTCTTTGTGTGCTTCTTTTCTGAGAGAGTATGCAGCCTGTGTTTGTTTTGTGAGAGTCTTCAAAAGCTAATCCCAGCCATCCATGGTCCTTGTGCTTCTTTTAAATTGATCACAGCCCTCGAATTGATCCTTATCCTTGAAAAATGGGTGGATTGCCAGCTTGGCAGTGGTAACATGTGACAGGGGAAGGTAGTGGAGGAGGGGGAAAATGTTTACCCACTGTGTAATAAGAGTTGCAGGGTAAAAAGGGTTGACATGGGGAAGATGAAAGGGGCGCGGGAAAACAGGGTAGACACTGTATCCTTTTGAAGTTTGAGGATTGGGCAGGTTTAGTCCCTGAATGTTATTTATAGTATTGCAAAACTCGTCCTTTTAAATGCACCGTTAGTCCTTGTGGTTATAAACATTTCGGGACTTGGCAAAAACACCCCTTGAGGGTTATATGGAGTATTACACTTGGCAGTTTTGCCCCTTGTAATTTAACTTTTCCAATTTGGCAGGATTAACCCTTCTCTTTATTTTCTTCTTTTCTTCTTTTAAGACAAGTTTAGGGATTTAACAAGTTTAGTCCCTAAACTTGTTTTTCTTGACTTTTTGGCTTCGGGTTTATCAGGGTTGACTTGGGTTGACTTTTTTTTACACTTGGGCTTGGACTTGACTGTGTCTTTTTCACGCTTTTCCATTCCGTGTCCGGTTTTGTCGTTTTGGCTTCGTTTTTCGTCCTTTTCTTAGATATCCGTTCCTGCACAACACAATTAGCAAAACAAGCATATTTTTGGTATTTTAAGTCCGTTTTTGGTTATTTTAGCTCGTTTTTATAGGAAAAAGGTATGTGTAATTAAACACATACCAATGGACTAGAATAAAAAGTGATTGCCAAAAGTTCAACGCTATTTACAAACACCTAGAACGTAAAAGCGGGGAAAATGAGGCTGATTATATCGATACTGCAAAAATCAATTTTAATGTCGCGTCAAATGGGAGAAAGTTTTTGCTAAAACACGCGTGACGTGTCTTAAAAAACACCCTAAATGGGACGCGCCAGCCGCCCTTGATTCGGATGATCACACCGAAATATTCAGCCCCATAAGAGACCTCGTCTGCTGGCAAACCTCGCCCCACAAAAAAAACCATAACGGAAATGACGACGAGCATCGGGGGAAGTCAGTCGGGGTCTTTATCAGAGTCTTTATCTAGGGATTTTAGATGCAAAATTCAAGTAGCCGAATCTACATACAAGGCAAAGAAAGCGAAAGAACTAACATACATGAAGTGTAAAGAATTAGAGTTTCTCATGATTGATACTGACGGGTTGCTGGAAACCAAAGCCGCTATTATTCGAAAGAAACAAGAAGCGACAATGACAAAATATAATCAAGAGTGACCGGGCATTATTGTGGTTTTTTACGTTTTTGTATGTTTTTTTATTTCGCGTATGTTTTTTATTTGTCGTATGTTCTTTTTGTTATTTTTTATTCGTATGTTTTTTACGATTTGTATTGTATTTTAATTTAAATGAAATAAATTTATTTCGTTTGGGAAAATAGAAACGAAAATAAAATTGGGGATGAATCAAGTCTAAATGATAAAGATATGTTTACTTTAGTTGTAAGAGAAAAGTTCATTTGCATACCAGTTTCTTCTCACATACCAAGGGACAAATCCCTACCATCTATTTGGGTTTGATCTAATGGTGGGGATTAATCTAAGATTTAATTAAATAAACCTATTTAAAATGTCCTTAACACTCACACTCATCTCAGACGTCATTCTCTCTCACCACACTTCTACTACTATCTTAACTCCACCATATACCTCCTTCACTGACTTCGGTCAGCCCTCACTCTCCTTT
This sequence comes from Tanacetum coccineum, assembly GCA_026074375.1. Taxonomy (NCBI): domain Eukaryota; kingdom Viridiplantae; phylum Streptophyta; class Magnoliopsida; order Asterales; family Asteraceae; genus Tanacetum; species Tanacetum coccineum. The sequence continues at coordinate 57,121 of BQNB010024022.1, read as the reverse complement.
CTTTCATTCCTAAAGAAGGACGTTTTGTAACTAGATTTTAACCTCCATTAGGTCAAAATTAGGTCTTAATTGATGAAATTAAGGATGATATTGTAATCAATGATCGAAATCTGTACTTTTTCCGGTCAGCTATTAGAATTGTGAAACGTATGGCGGGGAATTACAGCGGAGGAGAGAATTAGGGATTAGGTGAATACTTACTTAACCGTCACTACACCCTCACTATATTCAAATTGTTTTGATTAATGACGAATTGAGAAGTTTTTCAACGCCAATTTTACAGTTGCTGAGGTGCCTATAGAGGCTATATAGTTAGAGCATTGTACGATGTCGTTTGGAGGAGAATTGATAAGTAATTTTTTGTTTCATGAAGGTGTTAATGTGTTGATATTGAGAGGATACTCGGTGATGGATTCGTCTTTAAATTTATAGTTGTTAGGTTTTTTAGGTGGTCAACGATACGCGTTGACCATTTTCGCTCCGGTTGTGAAGTGATGATTGATTACTCAGGTTCATTTTGGGAGTATAACTCGTTGTTTTTTAGACATGTGTTGCCTTGTAAAGTGAGCTGGGGAGATTTAGTTAGTGTGGTGGATGTGGATGATGAAGGTAATAGAAGTGAGTTTGATACATATTTGAGTGGTTTTAAGATTAGTGGTTAGTGATTTCTTTCTCATAGTAATGTCGTGTCGATTGAGTTGTTCTTGTAGGTTCGTATTTAGTTAGAGTAGGTGATTAATTGAGAGTATGATTGACCGAATAAGTGTTGTCAGTGTCAAGTTGTGCTTGAGGAAGGTGACGGTGATACTCAGATGACGCAGCTCGGCTGCTTGCGTATGTTATGCTCAACTTGCATCGTTTGTTTTTTTAGCGTATTAGGTGGATTAATCATTTTGTGTTATTTGTTTGTAGATATTATACACACAAGTTTCTTAGTTACACATATTAAAAGCTACCCACCGCACACTGCTCCAGCTGGATATGTTTGTCCGACGTGTTTAACTTCGGTGAGAATTACTCGTATGATTATGCAGTGTATTGCGTGTTTACTGTTTGTAGGACAAGATCTAGAAAATTGAAAACATGCGACGTTTATTCAACCTAAAACCTTTTACGAGTTAATGTGATTGAAACGCTTTATGTATAAGCAGAAGCAGGATAAATAAGCAATCCCAAACACGACCTTACTGCTTTTAGGAAGTCAACATTAATAAATTCACCAGAACGTCTGTCTCATGGCACGACTCATTACCTAATGTTGCACTTTCTTTGTAGATTTGGCTCCTAAAAGTGTTAAAGACTCGGGGTCTCGGTTACATTCGCTGTTGAAGGAAGCAATTATTCAGGTAATCCAGTTTCGAAACATATTTCCGCTTTTGAGAAATATGCCGCTTCACTGAACTATTGAACCTCTTATGCTTAATAAGAATTTCCTTCTTTATCAAATGTGACATTGCCTCTTAGCTTCCGCATTATATTTTTATTTGTTGTAATTATAGATAGAAAAGCATATGTGAGCTAGATATTAAAACATCCGACATAGGTATCTACTGCTTTTTAAGGTGATGGCTCTTTTGCTTCTTGTTGTCTAGGCTGTTATGTATTGTATAATTAGAATTAGAAAGTGTAAGATTAGCGTCTATGTAAGCTCTCGATTTGGATCCATGACTTATTGGTATGTCTGAAATGTGAGGATAATTCAAAAGTGAGCATCGTTGTTTCTTAGATTTATTTGAAATTGAATTCGTAGAGTATTGGCGTATTGCACTTCTACTACTTCGATTAAAAGTCTTCACCTCATATAATTGAAAGATGAGAAACTCAGATGCATCACATGTGGTATTATCCAACAGCAGATGACTTTCATGTTCTGTTCAATGGTCACCTATGTCGATTCTTTATCTAAGTAACAGAGTTATAGGATTTTAGGAGTACGTTACATGAGAGGTGAAACTGAAGGCCAATATGATTAGGTTCACACATCACATATCTGATTTCAATAATTGTCAAAGTAATTATCGATTAGGAGTGAGTGTTATATTGCATTTGTACATTTTGTGTCAGATTTTGCAGGTTCGCTGCCTAAATATAGTCGAAAAAAGCGGTTACCAAGCTCTTCCATGGGTGCGCTATATAACAATGACTAACAAATATGAACTAAGGCTTGTATGAGAGCCTTTAAAAATATCTGTTGTATAATGAGTTTGGAACTTGTGATAAGCTGAAAAAACAAGGATAAGCGAAGAGACTAACTAGATCCGGCGTGTATGTGTATTTGTTAACATAATTTGTTGTAAGTTGTAATTTTGATCAACGAAATTTCGCTCTGTGTACTTTTTAAACATTACAAATTTACAAGTATGTGCATTAAATGTTTCATTGCTTATGGCATTTGGTAAGGCATCCAATGTATCCTGGAAAATAGTGTGCTCTTGGACTTAAAACATCATGATTCGTATACATTATCGTATGGTTTCTATTAGCATAAATGGATATGTCCAATAACTTGCAAGATCTTCGCAACTCATTTGGATGTAAAAAAGTTAATGAAGCATAAATTAAACATGATTTTTTTCTTACTTGTGCAACACAATAGCCAAATGCCTTCATCTATGCGGTGTGATTTCTGGCTTCTGTTATATTTTTATATTTCTTTTATTTTTCTTCCTTTCTATTGAAAAGGAGTCCGCTTTCTTCGCACACAGTATGCTAACTAAACATCTTTGATTCAATCCTTGAACAAGAAAAAAGTCAAATACCAGTTATAGACACCACATACTATCATGTAGTAATTTATATTAAAAATACTTATTCAGGTCAATCGAGTCAACCCAAACTCGAGTTAACCAAAAATTTCAAACCGATACCCGACCCTATTTAGTATTCTTGGTACTCGGGTTGACCCGAATAACCCGAATAAAAATTTAGACCCGACTAGCCCGACTCGACTATGCTTAAAAATTTTAACGCGTTGCCGCTATCACCCTCGTTATATGACATGTCTAATATCACTTGTGATATTTCATAAACACAATTAATGTCTAATATCACTTGTGGTTTTTGTTATATGACATGTCGTGTATCACTTGTGATATTTCAGAAACATAGTTAATGTCTCATATCACTTATTTGTTTTTGAAATATCACACGTGATATTAGACAATAAATATGTTTATGAAATATCACAAGTGATATTATTCATGTCATATAAATTAATGCAGCATTTATTTGGTTTTGAGAATACGTCGAGTTTTTTTATTTTCATAGCTTGCTTTATTTTTATTCATTTTGGTATTTGTAAGTGACACTTGTTTATCATTTGTTATATAGCATTGTTTCAACATTGAAAAACATTTAAATGGTCTGTCTTAGTCACTTTAGAGTAATATCTTAGGGGATAAAGTAATAAAATGTGAAATTAGTCACTTTGGAGTAATATCTTAACAAGACATTAATGATGTCTACTTTTGCACAATTTATTGCTTTATCATCTGTGATATTACTCATATGTAAAATACCACAATTAGCGTTACATTCTATTGCTTTATCATATGTGATATAACTCATATGTAGAATATCAGAATTAGTGTCATATTATATTTTTTATGACATGAGATATTACTCTTAAGTGACTAAAAACGACAATTTAAATACTCATCATCTTCCTTACATTATATCACAAGAGATATTTAAGTGTAACTTACAAATACCTAAATGATTAAATAGAAAGCAAACTATGAAAATAGAAACTTGATGCAGTCTTAAAATCAACCAAGTGTTTGCATTGCTTTTAAGCAAAATAAAAATTCTCCTAAAGAGGCTTAACCCTTTTAATCCTACTATCAGTATAATATCCCAAGTGATAGATAACATTAATTACATGTTAAGAATTTTAAAAATAACCACAATTAGTGTCACACCCCCAAACGGGGCCTGGACAGAAAACACGTGTCCGATGACGTGACGTCATAATACACATCACACAAGATACAAAGAACGAACTGTAAGGGTTAGTTTAAAAATCCAACATCGTTGCATTAATTAAAATAGCTAAAGTTTTACATAGGCCCGATGATAATATGCGGAAGCGAATAAAAGGTTTTAAAGTTTGACAATGATGTTAACATAAATAATAATAATTCTTGAAAATCGATCCAATACAAGGCAACACTAACAAGCAAGCAAAGACATACACAGCTAAGCACCTGAGAAAAACATGCTAAAATGGTCAACATAAAGTTGAGTGAATTCATAGGTTTGACTTTAATATTAAAAGTGGACCACAAGTTCACAGTACGCACGTGACAGTTATAACAGATACAACTTCACATAAAATTATTTACGTTTGCACTAAGCTCATGACACCGAAGCTCAATTTAAAAGGAAGCATTTTATATGCCAAATAGTATTCCTCGCCCTAAAGGTATCTGACCAGGATCACCTATTGACATTCCGACATGGTATATATCCATTTGTTCGGGACCTCTGAAACAAGTAAGCGCTACTTACCCGGACAGGGATAATTACTCCCAATAGATATATTTACAACATTAGCACTTAGTTAACCAATACGGTCGGTTAAGCAATTGACGGTTCATGATAATTCGGGCATTAGTGGTCTATTCGCTACTTAGGCAACACGTAATCAGGAAAAGGAAACGTAAAGTAACTGTGTCCATAGTTTAAAAACAAGCAATGTTTCTCACCCTAAAATATTAAAGTAAAAGTAGTAAAACATGGGGCTATGAACTCACCTTAGCAAGATGAGCAAATGATAATCACGCAAGAAAAAGGTGATATAGAAATCTAGCCGCGACCTAGAATAATAACGCGTCTTAGAAACACGGAAAGTATACCAAGAATTGCACAATATGTTCATCACCAAAAGACATCCATGTGTGTTTGCTTTAGTTTGATTATCAAACCATGACGAAATAAAATCATATAGTTTTTCGTTAAGTTTCGGTGTTTAACCAAAAGTTACTATTTTTAGTAAGTTTCTGTTTTAGGAAAGTTTTTAGTTTCGGGACGTTAATACCGTCCCCTATATTTATTAAGTTTTCATATTTTCAAAACGCACTAACTAGCCTTGATCGCTTAACTTCTATGTTCGTTTCGCTAAAATTTTACCAAACTTACTATTTTTAGTAACTTTAACGTTTTTCCTTAAATATGTTAACGACATCTTTAAATGATACTAATCAATATATATGTGCTACTATATGTTTCGCTAGTGTTTTAAAAGCTCAAAACATCTCGAAAGTATCCGAAAACCCATTTTACTATTCAAATCAGCAACTATTCATTTGGTTTTGTCAAAAAATGTTTCATGTTTCATTTGGCCATAACTTAGCCGTTTTAAGTCCGGTTTTAGTGTATAATATATGAAAATCTATCTAGTCGAAACGAGCTCTCCAAAAACTACTTTTATACCTAATGAAAATATTTTTAAGTCACTCAAATCCTCAAAACAATTTCGGATCAGCAAGCACTTTTTTGTCAAAAACGTAACCAAAATCCACCCAAACTTCACAATAGTGCCTAATCTAGCCTAATCTCCATTCACAACTAATACACAACAAATCCACACCTAAGACTAACTTAATCCCTTCATATCTATTGTTGTAACTCTCATCCAACTCTCATCTCACCAAGAACATAATATTTAACTAGTAAAACAAAGTAACATTATTATTTATAAAATCTTGTTTTATAAACTTTCAAAAATTTAAAACACAACATATGGATATATAGATCTTGAACATATATGAAAGAACATAAGTAGATCACAAGAAAAGATCAAGACACTTACAAAAGTGAAGACAAGTAGAGAAACCACAAGATCTATACCCCAAAATAATAGATTTATAAAAACCCAACAACAAATCTTGAAACCCTAACTTAGATCTTGAAGAAAAACCTTGAAATCAAATGAAAACCTTCTTGGAATAACCTTGGATGTTGATAAAATGAAGTTTAGGATGCGTGAATATTAGTATAAATCAAAAGTATGGATTGTTTGTGTGTTTCGTGGGTTAGGAGGATACAAGAGAGAAAAGAAAACAATTTTGCCAAATGAAATGAACTAAAAGAGATGTGTGTGTTTATAAGTGGGTATTTATAGGATAAGGGTTAGGGTTTGAGTGTTACAAGTGACTCAAACATACCAAGAGTGTGTGTGTTGAGGGGTTCAGCAGAATAGGGTCAAAGAGGGGGGGGGGGGAAGAACAAAATTTTTGTCTTTGACTCCAAGTTTAGCTTAAATGGTTACTTTGGCTCCAAGTTTAGCTTATATGGCTTACTAGTAAAATAGTGGTCCAATGGTCAACATGTAAAGTGTAAGAGCTATTGGCTTGTAGTGGAGAACAAAACAAACATGTCACTTTCTCTTCTTATGCATGCATGTGATGTTGTATTTAAAAAGATGCTCTTGAATTAATTTAGGACTTACGGTGCATTTGCTTTGGTTTAGGCATCCAATATATGACAAGAGGGGAGGGTGAACGAAATTTTTGACTCATGAACATGAGATGGACGATAACTAAAATTTACATGAAAAGATTTCGAGTTTTCGAGGTTCTGTTAGGTCAAAAACGCGAAAAACGCAATTTAAACGTTCAAGCGTAAAAATAAATACCGGGAGTGATCGTAAACTATGAAACACTTAGAAAATATAAAATAACTCATATAATATATAAACTAATAAAAATCCAAAGTCAGAACGCGTCCGATGATGTTTTTCAGATTTACGCGGGTTAACTTCCCGGTAAACTGTCGGATTCAAACGTAACGTATAAAAATCAAAAATAATGATCAGAAAAGTTTTAAAATATTAACCTGAAATTCTCGAGGTGTGACATTCTTCCCCCGTTAAAGAAGCTTTGTCCTCAAAGCTTAAGACGTGGACTAAGGGTTAACGAAAAGATGAGGGTACTTTTTCTTCATTTGGTCCTCGCGCTCCCAAGTAAACTCGGGCCTTCGTCTTGAATTCCAACGGACCTTCACGATTAGAATGCGGCTTTGCTTTAGTCGTTTAACTTCTTGATCCATAATTTCAACTGGTTCTTCAATGAAATGAAGCTTGTCATCAATTTGGATCTCCTCCAACGGAATAGCTAGTGGTTCGTCTACGAAACACTTCTTCAAATTAGAAAAATGAAAAGTACTATAAACTCGGCTCAATTGCTCTGGGAGTTCAAGTCGATAAGCAAGCGTTCCCACTTTAGCGAGAATCTTGAAAGGTCCAATATAGCGAGGGTTTAGCTTCCCCCGTTTGCCGAAACGTATCACCCCTTTCCATGGCGACACTTTCAACATGACCTTATCTCCAACCTCAAATTCCAATGGCTTACGTCTCCTGTCGGTGTAGCTCTTCGGTGTATCTCATGCAGCTTGAATACGCTTCTTGATTTGAATGATCTTCTCAGTTGTTTCATGAACAATTTCCGGACCAGTGAGCTGAGCGTCTCCAACCTCAGCCCAACAAATAGGCGATCGACATTTTCGGCCGTAGAGAGCTTCAAACGGTGTAGCTTTGATACTCGTGTGATAAATGTTGGTGTAGGAAAACTCCACCAAAGGTAGGTGTCTATCCCAACCTTTCCCAAAATCAGTCACACAAGCACGCAGCATGTCCTCCAAGGTTTGGATGGTTCTCTCACTTTGACCATCAGTCTGTAGATGGTAAGCCATACTCATATCCAATTGATTACCTAGGGCTTCGTTCAATGATTTCCATAAATGAGATGTAAGCTTACTATCTCGATCAGAAATAATCGAAACTGGCACTCCATGCCTCGAGACTACTTCCTTCAAGTATTGTCTCATCAACTTCTCCATTGAGTCCGTTTCCTTCATTGGTAAGAAATGAGCAGACTTTGTAAGTCGGTCTACAATTACCCAAATTGTATCTTGACCAGACGACGTTTTTGGCAACTTAGTAACGAAATCCATAGTAATGTTCTCCCACTTCCATACTGGGATCACAGGTTGAACCAACAATCCAGATGGTTTTTGGCATTCGGCCTTGACTTGGCAAGTGGCAATCTCAGCTTTCATATTCGGCCACCAGTACAGTTTCTTTAAATCCTGATACATCTTGTCCGATCCAGGATGTACCGAATACTTTGACTTATGCGACTCGTGCATAATCAACTCCCTTAATTTACCATGGCAAGGTATCCAACTCCTCCCATTCAAACATAACATTCCATCAACACGTTGCTCAAGCTTCTAAATTATACCACACAGATATTTGGTTCCAAAATTCCCTTCCTTTCTCGCCTCATCTTGAGCGTTTAAAATTTGCACAGGAAGGTTCAAACCAATCGTCAAAACCAAAGCTCGAACTCGTAGTGGTTTGATCCGTTCCTTTCGGCTCAAGGCATCTGCCACCACGTTCGCTTTTCCCGGATGACAACGAATCTCGCAGTCGTAGTCGCTCAACAGCTCTAACCATCTATGTTGTCTCATGTTCAACTCTTTCTGATCTAGAATATGTTTCAAACTCTTATGATCAGTGAACACAACGCATTTCGTGCCGTACAAATAATGTCTCTACATTTTGAGAGCAAACACTACAGCTCCAAGCTCTAAGTCATGTGTAGTGTAATTCTTCTCATGAACCTTAAGTTGGCGTGACGCGTAGGCTATGACCTTCTCCCTTTGCATCAAAACTGCGCCCAACCCTTTACGAGAAGCATCATAGTAAACCACGAAGTTTTCACTTCCTTCAGGTAAAGCCAAAATCGATGCTACACTACTTTTGCTTCAACAGTTAAAATGAAGCTTCTACCTTTTCACTCCAGTCAAACTTCACGTTCTTTTGAGTCAGCTTCGTCGTAGGCTTGGCAATTTTTGAGAAACCTTTAATAAATCGTCGGTAATAGCCAGTAAGACGTAGAAATTGACGAATCTCTATCGGAGTCTTGGGCGGTGCCTAATCCTTAATTGATTCAATCTTAGCTGGGTCCATGTGAATGCCTTCACTATCAATCATGTGACCAAGGAATTGTACCTTCGACAGCCAAAATTCACACTTCAAAAACTTGGCGTACAATTCTTCCTTCTTAAGCAACTCCAAAATTAACTTAAGATGCTCTGCATGCTCTTCTTCGCTCTTGAAGTAGATTAAGATGTCATCAATAAAAACGATCATGAATTTATCTAAGTACGGTTTGCACACCCGATTCATCAGATCCATGAATACCGCCGGTGCGTTGGTCAGTCCAAACGACATCACTTGAACTCATAGTGACTGTAGCGTGTCCTAAACGCTGTCTTTGGAATGTCTTCCTCTCGAACTCTGAGTTGGTGATAACCAGATCTCAGGTCAATCTTAGAGTAGACTCTTGACCCTTGCAACTGATCAAATAAGTCGTCGATTCTCGGAAGTGGATACTGGTTCTTCACAGTAAACTTGTTCAGTTTACGGTAATCAATACACACCCGAAAAGATCCATCTTTCTTTTTGACAAACAAGACCGGGGCTCCCTAGGGTGAGGAACTCAGTCTTATAAATCCCTTGTCAGAAAGTTCTTGTAGCTGAGTAGACAGTTCTTGCAGTTCTGACAGAGATAATCTATACGGGGTTCGCGCCACAGGTGCGGCACCATGGACCAAATCGATTTGAAATTCAACTTGTCGCGTTGGTGGTAATCCAGGAAAGTCTTCTGGAAAGGCTTCCAAAAAGTCTCGTACCATCGGCACATCCTCAAGTCGCTTCTCCTCCGACTTGTCTTTGGTTTCCTTTTCCGTAATTTGTGCCAGGAAAACTTGGCATCCTCTTTGAATGTACTTTCGAGTCTTGGTATATGATACGATGCTTAACTTAGGCGCACTTCTATTTTCGCTTCTATTTCCTTGAATCGTTAAGGTTCCATTACCATTGGGGATATGAAGAATCCTCTTATCACAAACGATGAGGGCGTGGTACTTTTCCAACTAACCTATATCTATGATAACGTCAAAACTACCGAGTTCTATGGGCATCAGGTCGATGTTGCACGGATGATTCAGAAATTTTAGTATACAATCTCAAATGATAGAATCAACTCCTATGATCCTTTTGTCGGCTACTCAACAGAGTACTTAGTTTCTACGGTATGTGGCACGATGCCACCTAAAGGGCTAAACTCAGCGGATGTGAGGCTCCTATCAGCTAGCTTCTATGTACTTGCAATAATTGCGTCCTTTGCTTTAACTTTAGGTCCATCAGAAGTTTTGTCAGTACGAGAATCTCATGATCTTCATGATTCTAACTCACTAAAAGGTAAGTCAACGGAAAGAAGTCTCCTAGTTCTCTTGGTTATAATCCAATTAGAAGGATAAGTTCACTACGTTCTAAAATCTTACAATCCATAATTGTCATGACTACAAGGAGCGTGATTCGGTCTCTCGGTTAAGGGTATGATTATATGCTAGGATTGAGAAAATATACTTAGTTACGACGTTTATGAATACGAATACACATGACCGACACAACTCATAAATACATACGCAAAATATTGGCAAAACATGAAAATAGGGAATATATCCCGTTGAAATTGTAATGAAGAGAAAAGAAAATATAAGGGAAAGGTGATGATAAATTGATAAAATTTTAAGGTGACTACTATCAGCATGGCATGGTCCTTCTTGAATTATACATCGGTGATCAGGCTATGTATAATTTAGGTACTAACGATAAAATGTTCATTTCGTCAAACTAGTGTTATGTTTAAAAGTTTGTATGGTATAAACAGTGTTGTTTCTAAGGTAGAAAAATAGTTCGTGAAAACAAGAACATTTTAATTTATATAACGACACAAGATATTTTGTAAGACTTAGTAGAAATAGTTTAAGAGGTGATACCAAAATAGTTTACGAGAAAATCACGTGACAGTTTATAGTGTAAAAGTAAAGGGTCTATAAAATGGTAACAAATGGTCTACGAGTTGACAACCAAATAGCTTATATTGCTACCACGAAATAGTTTATAAAAGACAAGAAGTAGTTCGTAAGATGACATCGAAATAGTTTATAAATGACTACGAAACAGTTCATGAGGTGACAACGAAATGGTTTGTAAGATGACTGCAAAGTAAATTTTAATAGGGTAGCAAAAGAGTTCATAAGTAACTGTAATATAGGTTATAAGATGGAAATGAATTCGTTCATTAAATGATAGCCAGATAAGTTATGAGGTAATAATAGGATAATTATAAGATGTTGACAAACGGTTTATATAATGATATCAAATAGTTTATAAGGTGTTAGCGAAATGATTTATAAAATGATGGCAAAAGTTTATAAACATCGACATAATAGGTTAAAAGATGAAAACAAGTAAGTTTGTAAAATGGTTTGGTTTGTGAGATGATAGTAGAATAATTTTTAAGAAAATGACAAAATGGTTTATAGGATGACAACAAAATTGCTTACGAAATGGCACAAGAATAGTTTATAAAATCCTAGCAGCGGAATGATTTAATAAGATGGTAGTAAATTAAGGAGTAGCTTACATAAATAAATAGAGAAATTAAGTGTAACTGACGGAATCGTCATGACACCTACATTAACAGGAAATTTAAAACATCCACTCAATACAACGAAATTTATAGAAAAGTATTAATGTGAACATAGTCTAAGAAGACTTTGACTTAGGTCACTAGGTAAGGCGGGAAGATCTCTTCTTAAGCATTAGTCTTGTCTTTGATGACACTAGAGTTCTCGCGAGCTTTTTCCTTCCAAATTTGGTTTACTTGGTTCTGATTTCTCAACTTCTGGCATTCACCCCTAAAATGTCCTAACCTTCCACATTCATATCAAGTAATGGTAGCCTTTAGATTTGCCACATGGGCTCTCTGGTTCATTGCAGCAACGGATGCCCTACAATCCCTAGTCATGTGGCCAACCCTCTTACATTTACTACACTTCACAGTACACGGCCCAACATGATGCAACTTACACTTGTTGCAGTAAGGTAAATTCCCAGCATAAGTCCTCCTTTCATTGGCTCTAATAGTGTAAGCTCTTGTCACACCCGATTTCTTGCAGGGTGGTTGTCGTGGTACTCGGTTATCCTTTGGTTGGTTCTCAGACTTCCTCTTGTTGTTAACATTCTTTTCTATCGTGGTTTCTTATCGTATGACCTGATTCATTGGATCGTGATTCATGCGGATTTTTGTCTCGTAGATAGCAATAGCTTCAATAGCATTAGTAACTCGCTGGGCCACAATCTGGTCAATCTCCCCAGAACTCATTCCTTGTCTTGTTGCCGTCATTCTCTTCAAATCAAATTAAATAAAAGAAAAATAAAATAAGTCCGGTTCCAAAAGTCGCATTTCCAAAAGTGGAATGTTATGAGGTGACGGGTTAAAGTCATGTTCAACTTAATCGGCATGTTTCTAGATGACGGTATGAGACGACGTAGGAGAAACAAAAGTATGGGATGGGTGCTCAACTCTCATTCGAGTTCGGACAGTACGATAACATAGAGTCGGAAGACTGTGACAAGTTTCGATGTTATGTAAAATAGTATAATGTAAATTTATGAAATAGTTTTAATGACCATGGGGGGGAGATAAAATGACGTTCTTCTACAAGAATTAGTTTGGACAGATGTAATTTTGGTGGTGTTTGTCTGTGGTTTTTTAGGATGTGTTTCTGAGGATTTATATAAGGGTTAGGTTTTTTCTAAAAATGATAAAATTCTATGGGATTAATTTATAATAAGGAAGATGGATCTTTGATTTACAACTTGCATTTTAAAATACATTCTTATACTTAATCTGGGTCCTCTCTTTGTTTCGAAATACAAACACAATTTTAATGCATTCTATGGACGCAGTTTGACTATTTATTTAATATGCCTAAATGTAGTTGTGATGGTGCCTCTGCTCTTAAGACAATAATCAACTTCTTAGGCTGATGCAATTTATTTTGGGGCTTGATGAGGTTTTTGCTCCAGTAAGGAGTCATATCTTGACCACTAAACCTTTACCTGATGTTAAAAGTGCTTTTGCTACTCTGTCTAGAGATGAGGTATACAAAAATATTTCTGTTCATAATTGTGGAACTAAATATGGACCTTCTGCTTTTGTTACTAAACCTAATGAATGGACTACTAATAAGTTTAACAACCAGAATAAAAAGTTTAATATATCTTTATTGGTTTGTAATAATTGCAATAGGATTGGTCATATCATAGACAAATGTTTTGAAATTGTTGGGTATCCTCCAGATTTTAAGAAGAAAAGTGCAGATACTCAAAATGTTTCTAGTAATGCTGCAGTTTTAGGACATAAGGTAGATCAAAGCTCATGACCTTCTACTTCACATACTTTCACTGACAATCGGGTTACAAAAGCTGATTGCTCTTATTAGTGAGAGTTTTAGGTTCGGTTGTGTGCCTGCAAATATTGAAGGTATGAATTGTTTTGTGAGCTTTTATACTTCAAGATTATTTAATTTTAACACAAAAATTAGTACCTATAGTCTTTACATTGGATGGATAATTGACTCAGGTGCAAGTCAACATATGACTTACACTACTCTGCATATGTTTACTCTTCTAAATGTAACCAAGTTAAACATTACAGTTTGGCACCCTAATAGGACAAATGCCCATGTCACTCATATTGGGTGTCTTAAGCTGTCTGAGACTATTAACTTATCTGATGTTTTAGTTGTACTTGACTATCATGTTAGTCTTTTGTCTATGCATAAATTATCTAAGGATAATAAATTGGGAGTGGTTTTTTATGGAAGTTAGTGTTTAGTTAAGGATTATGTTCTAAAGATCTTGGTGGGTGCCTGTATTTTTTTGATACATGTAAGAAACTTGTTAATAAAAATATTAGGACATGTAATCTGTCTAAGTGCATTTGACATAATAGACTTTATCATCCCTCTGACCAAGTCTTAGGGATATTAAAAGATAAGATACATGTTGAAAATATAAGTAACAATGGACCATGTGAGGTTTGTCATAAAGCTAAAACAAAATAGAGAGTCTTTTCCTTTAAGTGAGCATCAAACCACTGATGTTGGACAAATTGTTCACTAGAGTTTGGTGTGGACACCCGTGTTTTGAGCAGGTTAGTCAATCATCAGGAATTGGCTAGAGTGTTTTGTGTGTGTCTTATTTTGTCTTATGTTGTTTTTTTGGTGTGTTTAGTAATCAACTTGAGAATGCCCCTGTTCATTTCATTTTTTTTTATTATAATGAGTTGTTTTAAAAGGAAAAATTTCCATTTTTGATCACTTATAGTGATAATGGGAAATGAGTGGCATTTTGAGAGAGTTGTTTTAGTAAATATGTGGATGTCTAAGTGTTGGTTTAAATGAGAAATGTGACCTTTGAGAAAGAAATTGATTTGATAGAATATAGATTTTTGGAGGTCTTTCTATTTATAGAAAGTGAGTTTATGAAATGGAAAGTATTTTTATAAAGTTATTAATTTGCGTTTATGTAAAAAGGTTTACTCAAATTAGCTTAGGTTTGTGTAGAAAATTTAAGGTAATACAAGTAATTAGTAATTAATAATATATAATATATATATATATATATAATAAATATATATATATAGTATATATATATATATATATAATATATATATATAATATAAGTATATATATATAATATATATAGAGTATAAGATGGCCATGTTCGGACGTTTTTATAGAAAAACGAAAAAAAAGAGTTGTAATTGGAAACAAATACTAATTAGGAATTATCTAGGATTTATATTGAGGCTTATAAATAAAAAATAAAATCCCTAAACCCCCCCTTGTGAGAATCAGTCGACCAAAGAGAAAAAGAAAAAAAAATAGGGTTTTGCTTTTTGTGAAGAAAACAAGTTCTAAGGTAAGTATTAATTAATCTTTGTTAATTATAAATCATTAATTCATTGTAACAATTATTAAGATGGATAATTAGGGTTTTTCAATAAATCTGGAAAGTTAATGATGTTTAATCATATTATAATGATTAGGGGGTTTAATTTAGGATCTATGGGTGTAATCGTTAGGTTTAATCGCGTTAGAAACTTGATTTAAATATGGCATAATTAGGGCTGTGTTTGTTCGATGTTATATCGATGATGGTAATTAGCTTTTGTCAAGTTCTGGTGTCTATGATGGTAGCTTTAGAAGATGTCTAGTTTTCCAGAACATCCGGCCTCGAGTTTTTAAGGTCGGGAATACATTCAAATGTTGGTTACGAGAAAAGTTGTCAAAGCAGTAAATCCAGGTCAGATTTAGGTCAGATTACGAGGTGTAAAACCCCCACTTAAAATTTAAATTATGGTTAGCCAACCTATAGGAGTTTATGTCTATGTGTCTATAAAAAATTCCCCAAAGGAGAGGTTCTGATTTGGAGTCTAAGTATGGTTTTTAGGTCCAAATTTTTAGTGTTCATTCAGATCCAAAACTGAATAGTTAAAAGTTTGATTTTATTTAGGGCACTTAAGAGGGGAAATAAATTAGTGGGAAAATCGTGGAGATAGTAAATTTATGATATTAAGCCTGTGATTCTTGGTAAAATTTATAAAGCTCAGTAGGTATGGTTTAGAAATGGTCAAATGATGTCAAAATTATGCGTTTTCGGGTAAATTGTAAGACATTTGGAAAAAGTGTGTAAAAACGAATGTGGTAAAATTGTTAAGGCATGGTGTCGGTGTGACCCATGATGTTAAATAAACACTTATACATCCATCATATGATTGTTACAATGGGCATAAGCATTTTGCTTAGTCCGCTGTGTAACATGCATTTGTTTGATTTATAGTTTTGTGGCAAGGGAGTTTGGAAATGGCTTTAAGCATCATGTGAGTTTCCATAGCCCATTTTTCTTATATTTTCTTGGGGTAAAATGATGCATAAGTTTAAATGTTTAGTTACTGTGATAATGTGTTTTAAATAGGCATGACTATACGAGACTATTGTATTTTATGTGCAACTTCTAATTTGTAATATAGGATTGTTGTGCTTGAGACGTGACCATCTCCAGGCATTGGTATGGATTGTTAGAAAAGTTAGCGTGATGGTCTCATTTGGTGAATTGTATAATACTGAGCGTGATCGTCTCATTGTTTGGATTGTCTAAAGTGAGCTTGAATCGTCTCATTTTTGTGGGATATTGATATTTGTATGTTTGAGCGTAAGTATCTCAATGTGGGTTGATGTGATTGCATGTTAGCTTATATGATAGTTCGTTGTATGTTCTGCTATGCTATGTTTTATTTATCACATTGATTTCAAAGCGAGTTATTGGCGTGTCTTAATCCTATGACTCTCACCAACATTATGTTGACATTTAAGCATCAATTCAGGTGAGGCATCATGGGGATAAGATAAGAAAGTTGGCTAGAAATACGACCATAGGAAGTTATGGAGTTTATTGCTTTTATGTCTTGAATATTACATTGTTTGAATTTTAGATACTTGTTGCATGTCTTTCTATTGGCGAGAACTTTCGTTTCATCAATAAAGATGCCTTTTAGATTTGGATTAGTTTTATGTGTATTGTTATGACACTTTGTGTCTATACTTTGCTTAATTATTGCCTGTTGAATTCTCTTTATAGATGCCATTATGTTATGATGATATCTATAATGTTACGCCTCGCGTTTCCGCCTTGGCGGGGTGTGACAGATTGGTATCAGAGCCAGGTTATAGAGAAGTAGGTGGTTAAGCCTAAACTATAACTAGGGGTCCTTCATGTAAATACATTTAAGGCTTAAGTGTTTAATGTTATAACTGCTATGCTTCCCATTTATTTTTGCATAGCTTATATATCTCGTATTTTGGTAAGTTGTCATTTTAGTTATTTTGCTTACCATTATCTGATATGATACGTATTACTTTCTTAGTATTTTAGCTATGTTTTCTCCCACCCGTAAGAAGTCTCATTGGGGAACCGTTTTCCCAACTGGACTTAAGCGTTATAAGGATCCATAAGAGGAGCCTCTTGTGGAACCAAAGAAGATAGGATAGTGGATTGTTTGTCGGATGCGCGTAGTAAGGCTGGACCCGCAGAGTTGGGTGATTCTTACGGATGCAAAGTCAAACCTAAGCGAGGCCCATCATAAGTTTATCCCGTCCTTTACCTCGTCATGTTGTTATTGATTATTTCTTTTGGATATTTTGTATTTTGGAAGTCGTTACGAGACTTTCGTTCCTTTATGTCATTTCAATTTTATTTTGATATAAGTAAGTAGTTATTTGATAGAGCATCCTTTATGTATTAAGTTGGAGTGGTTTAAGATATGCAATGTGGTATATGTGCTTATATGTAAATTATGACTGATTTGGGTAATCTTAGAAGTAAGTACACGTATGAAAGGAGGCACTTATAATTATGGTGGCCAACATAATTATAAAGGCATCACACACGTAGACTTATGACCATGATTGCATTTATTTGTGTTTGGTTGTAAGATGGTAGTGTAATATGTTTTTTTTATTGATATGTGTATTCATGATAAGGATGGTGGTATGGGTAGAGAATTATTCTCTTACCCTAATTGGAGGATATGTTAAGTTGAGTTGTATAGATAGTAAGTTTCCATTCTATCTAGTATTTGCGGATACCTAGAATGCTAATTATAGAGGTTGTTTATTTTGCTCCGTTGTTTGTTCGGATTTCTAGTCAAGCTTAGCATCCCTTATCGTACTTTTTAGTAAAGGAATCCCAATTTTTTCCTATTCGATGTCCCTCATGTCTAATGGTATGTTCAGAATCTGCTCTTTTAGATATAGGCGCGTTTTGTTAGTTCTTTCGTTGCATTGATTACTCGTATGCGTATCAAACATTTCT
The DNA here is from genome assembly GCA_026074375.1 of Tanacetum coccineum. Taxonomy (NCBI): domain Eukaryota; kingdom Viridiplantae; phylum Streptophyta; class Magnoliopsida; order Asterales; family Asteraceae; genus Tanacetum; species Tanacetum coccineum. The sequence continues at coordinate 39,321 of BQNB010024022.1, read as the reverse complement.
TTTAAGCACTAATTGTTCCTAACATATTAGTGTGAATCATTACTCCCTTGGTTGATATCCCTTGGTTTTCGTAACCCGTTGGCGACGTATTAGTATCGGTGCTTTTAGGTTTGCTCTGTTGATCGTTATTTTGGATAAGACCTTACGTTTATTTTCTCTTTTGGGTACGTAACGTCTCGTATGAGTTTTTCTTGTACGTAGTTCGTTGGATTTTAGTTCGCGTATATGGTCTTAGTATTGTCTTCATTTTCAACAATAAATTGTATTAGAGTCTAAACGGTGTTTTACGATCCCTGTTAGAATTTATGTGTCCCTATATTGAGTAACATAAATTCAAAAATTGAAGTCCTAATTACAAAAACTCTTTGAAGTATTTGTGGTTAGTGTTTGAGAAAAACTGTGTTATAAAATGATCTTTGTAAATTGAATATGTTTAAATGGTCATACAAATTAGGATATGAAAATTTTTAAATTGGATTAATAAATTCTATTTTTATTATAAAAAGCTAGTTTAAAGTGATTCATAGTGGTAAGGTACGGTATACCATTAGATAACCATCTCTTGATTTTTTATGACCACCAGAATGAATTTTATAAAGATTAAATTTAAGACAATTTTATTATTATTTAAAATGATTTTTATACTTAAATTGACTTTCTTAATTTAAATTGATTTTATAAAAAACATTTATGTTAATTGGTCTTTCTAGTATAGTCATAAATTGGTATAAAGAATTTCCGTCTTTCCGTATAGATATTTTTTTATGTGTTCATGATTGGTCGTGGTACGTCTGTTGATTTGTTTCGTTGCGTTTTCGCTCGGTGCATATACATATCCTTCCTTTCAAAGGATTCTTATGTCATTTGATTCACGTCTATTTGCATATGTGGAATCTCCCATATGCATTCTAGCCTTAGACTCGATATTCGTTTGTTATCCTATTCGATTGTTCGTAACCCTTGGAATTCGTTGATACCGTTGAGTCGTGGAAGCTTTGATTGCTTGTGGGAAATTGACCGTTGTCCAAGAGGAAGTTTGTGATAGTATGTCATGAGAAGGAGGTTAGAATACTATTGAAAGGTGATGAGATACTTCGGGTTCATGGTGAACGTACTCAAGGAGTTGTGAAAACCTTATTGAAAACGAAGGTAGATGAACCAAAATTGAGTGATATTTATGTCCTACGAGATTTGTTGATATGTTCCGAAAGACTTGTCGATGACCACCACAATGAAAAGTTGAGTCCGCATAGATTTAGTTCCTAAAGCGACGCCAGTCGCGAAGTCTCCATAACGTCTAGCACCCTCAGAAATGCAAGAATTGTTTGAACTACTTCAAGAGTTGTAAGACAAAGGTTTCATACGACCTAGTCATTTTCCGTGAGGATGCACCAGTGTCGTTTGTTAAGAAAAGAAACATGTAGTTCATTTGAAGTTAGTGTTGGAATTACTGAGGAAGGATAAGTTGTATGCCTAAGTTTTACTAAGAGTGAAGCAGTGAAGAATTAGTGAAGTACCATACGACACCATCCGAGATATTATTATTCTTAGGATTGGCAGGTTACCTACCTATGTTTCATCATAAACTTTTCTAAGATTATTAAACCCATTACTTCCCTAACTGAGAGGGATCAAAAGTATGAGTGGGGCGTAGAACAAAAAGAGGCTTTCCAAACTTTGAAGAATGATTTGTGTGACGCTTCTATAAATCGAATGTAGTGGTTGATGCGTTGAGTAGAAAGGGAGAGTGAAACAAAGAACGAGTAAAGAAATGTCCATGACTATCTAGTCAAGTGTTAAGGACAAGATATTGGCTACTTTAAGTGAGACGTCTAAGGTAGAGAACGCGCCAGCAGAAATGCTGCGTGACCTGGACCAACAAATGGAAAAGAGGGCAGATGATGGTTAGTACTTTATGGATTAAATTGTATAGTGAGTATGAGTATGAAATTCGCTACCATCCAGGTAAGGCAAATGTGGTGACTGATGCGTTAAGAGTGAAGGAAATGAGTGAAACCTAAGACGTGTTCGAGCGATGCTATGACTATACAGAATGAGTAAGAGGAATGCTATTTACAGCCCAAAGTGTGCGTTCAAGGAAGAGAACTTACTTGTCAGAAATACTACATGGTTTAGATCAACAAGATTTAAAGAAAAGGATAGAGAGTTGGATAAATTTATGGATTGTATTTAGGTTCCATTGGTAGGAAGTGAAATGGATATGGCCCATGCATAAAGGTTCTTGGTACATCCGAGAGCGGATAAGAAGTACTATAACCTTGGAGACATGTGTTAGGATTATGAAAAAGACTCGGTCACCCCCGTGTATCGTTTAGTATAGCATAACTCGTAGTTAGAAAGTAAGCGTATGGTTTTCGGTATTGGGCCGGGTCTTTTACCCAAGTGTAAGCCCATACCCAAGCCCATAATGCTCACAATCACTTGTAAATAACCCTTCCCCACCCATGGGAAAGGGTTGGTTTTCATATACAAGCTTATACATTATCTTGCACATTCTCTCTCTAGAAAGACCACTTTCTCATCTCTAAGATAAAAGTAGCCAACCCATCTATCTTCTTGCTGTGTTTCTGAAATATGTATACTACAATTGGTATCAGAGCCCATGGGATGATTAGCTATAAAGATTGTGTGTGTGTTTTCTTGTTAGTTAGATTAAAAGAATTGGTTTTATAAGGTTTTTGGGTCCTTATTCCTTGACACTAAACCTTTGACCTCACAATGTTTGTGATATTTAAAGTTAGTGTTTTTTATAGTTGTTATAACATTATCTATGACAAGTTGTGCAAAAGAAACCAAGTGAAAATGTTCAAAAGGTGATTTTTAGGGTTTTTAGGTGAAAAAAGTTCTTATTCTCGTCGTTCGTTTTGACCTCTGAGACATCTGGTTGCGTTTTTGGTGAAGAAAGCACATATGCGTTTTGATCATTTTGTTTGATATATGCGATGACCTAGAGCAGCATTTTGAATCGTGTGTTTTGATCATTGCGTTTTGACCTAGAGGTTGCGTTTGTGTCATATGCGTTTTGGTCAGTTGCTTTTTGACTACAGGTTTGTCGTTTTTGACTACAGGTTGCGTTTTTTTGAAGACTTTCGTTGCGTTTTGAACTAGGAAGGACTCTGCCAAATTTTTCTCAATTGGTTTGCGTTATGATCAAATCTCAACGTTGCGTGTTTGATCAAAAAACCTCCGAACACTTCTTGAGTTTTGACTCAAGATTACCTATCATTGGCTTTTGAGAAATTCTTCATTGCGTTTTGAGAGTTCTTCACTGCGTTTTGACAATTCTTCACTGCTTTTTTTTTACAAAACTTCAATCTACATTAAGTTAACATTAATTCAACCAAATCAAATCACAATTAAACAACATATCACCTAATCCAACAAACAATCATCACTTTTAACATACAATCACTAATCATTGATCGATCAACTTAATCATATCACAAGTAATCATTAGGCTAGTCTTTTCAGAGTGAACATCTAATGTGCCAGATCCCGCATACCGACCACCGATGCATGATAATTCTGACTTTTGCTTCATGGCAACAACGTAAAATATTAAACTGCCGGGGAGATAATGGGGAGAACATTTAAAGTCAATTCAAGAAGGACCATTTTAGATGGGGACCATGCGAGTAACTGTTGCTGAAGGAACTGAATGTCCACTCAATCTGGTCCTGAACGACCCGAATTATTCGGATCTGACGCAGGAAATGAGAAGGATAGGTACAATGCTGACAGTCCGGGCAACAAACATCATACTTCCAGGTTTACCCAAAAAGATATATATTTCACTCATTAATCATTACACAGAAGCAAGGACATATGGGAGAAATGTGAAGATGGCTTTTGGAAGATTCAGAAAAAACCAAGGAAGACCTGAATCACAACTGTAATGTGACTTTGAACACTTCCGTCAAAACAAAGGAGAGACCATTCATAACTACTATGTTTAGTTTGCCAAGCTCATCAATGACATGCAGAACACAAGATTACAGATGTCAAAATAAAGTTTGATCTCAAAGTTTGGAATAAACATGCTACCAAGGAATGGGGTAGATTTGTATACTTAACTGCGGTGAAACTTAACAAGGCTTGAAGGATTCAAACTTGAATCAACTGTATGCTTACTTGAAGCAATCACAGGCACATGCCATGAGAATAAGATGATGTAGGAAACGCCTCACATAACAGACAGTTGATCCTCATGCCTTGATGGTCAAATGTTTTAAACCTCAACATTATCATCTCAGTCATCAACAAATCCAACGACACATAACAACACCCACAGTCCCTGCTGACAACCCACCCCACAATCTGAATTTGGGTCTTTCCTCCAACTGACAACCAAATTCAAAACCTAACCAACACACTTGCCTTACTCACCCAGTCATACAAAACCTTTCTTCCTCAAACAAACAATCAACTTAGAAACCATCAATCAAAAACCCAGGAATCCAAGCCACAATACAAGAACAGGGTTGTAGTTCAGAAAGTTTAGGGTCGATAGAACAACGGAAAAGGTAATAATGCACGGTACAGGTGCAACTAGTTATGGAAGAGCACAAACCGAACAGAGTAGGGAAAAGCCAATCCAGGGTCAAGCTAGCAGGTTTTAAGTGCTACAAATCAACAGCAACTGGGTAGGTCTCACATATCGAGGAACAGGCACTCAACCCAAGCGACCAATAACTCCGGAGTACTTTAAAGACAAGCTGTTGCTGATGCAAGCTCAAGAGAATGGGGTAGTCCTGGATGAAGAGCATTATTGTTCCTAGCTGGTGGACAGACCATGCTTTTGATGAAGATATGAAATGAGCAACCAGTCCAATACCGAGCTCACAATGTGGACTATGTATATCAAGCCTGAAGACAGTGACGCTTAAGATTCAGATGTTGATGAGGCCTCCAACGGTAACAAACTTGTTCATGGCTAATTATCATCCTCGTGATCACCAGTTATGATGAAGCCGACCGTCTTATGATTTCGGACTTCTTTCTAAGGTACAAGATCATGATCACTAATCAAGATGCTGTTTGTGATCAACAATGACAACCGAGATGCACTACGATGACAACCAAACCACGTTGTTGACTCACAAGGCTGATATATGAATGATAAGCATATGACTCCTATGACAGTAAGTACAGGACCCGCAATACCGGTTGTACAAAATAACTGCATCTATGGTTCCAAAGAATGCTATGTTATGAAATATAATGATTTGCATGAATCTTATGCCCCTATCTGTCCTCTCATAACACCGCCCGGAATACAGTAACTAATAATTTGTTAAATGCTGAATTTTGCCACATATAAGGAACAAGTTGAACTATATGAAGACGGGCCAGTTTTAATTAACTGAACGGGAACAAAAGATTGAAGAGCAGACTAAGGATAGTTATATTGTGACCCCCCATAATATTAAGGAAGAGAATTTGAAAAATAACTGTCATTCTGTTAAAATTGCAACTTGCCTCTACCATCCCAACATAACATGTTTAATGGTAGAAGAAGTTACCTCTTTGAAAAATGATTTTAATCAGAAAGAAAATAAATACCTAGAAGAAATTTTGGACTTAAAATCTTTAAAAGATAAGGTCCGAGGATAAAGAATTCAAACAAGGCCATCTAATCAACAGTTCACATGAGTGTAAACCTAGGTCTTATTATATGAAGTGAATAAAGTAGCCATGGCTACAATAACCCCCTATGTCTACAATTGTACAAGGAAAGGATTTGTTTAATCAAGCCTGCCTGTATAGTGGTCATGTAATTGTCACAACACCCAATCATGCACCGTGCAGTGAGTAACGTGACTGTGAGGAAAACCCTAGAACAATCTGAAATTTCCTAATGAAGAAAAGCATGAATAAAATTGAACTAATAAAATGTGTGGATAATAAGGTACACTATCACCCCGCCTAATTACTCGAAGAGAACTTTTTAGCGACCTTCACACCACAAAAAAACAACTGAACCCCGGAACAATTATTTTTGGTCTTCAAGATATTGTCTTCAGAATGAAAGCTAAAGCACTCAAAGAGCAGAACACCAGACCAACAAAGCGTTGACTGTGTACCTCCAAAATACACCGCAACGCCGTTGTCCCCCAGATTGCTTCCAACCAAAAGTTAAGTGAAAATCAAACATTTTGTACACTTTCGACAACTTTTTTTCTGATTTTGAGAAAACCTGTAAAAAGAGAATCACACCAACTGGATCACTGACGGGGAAGAGGGGTTTTTGGAACAAACCAAGAACCTGTAACCTTCAAGAGGTCATATATTCCATTTTTAAAAACTCTTCAAGAACACTTTGAGGGCAATACAAATAGCCCTAACAAAGAATTAAGAAATTAGTGATGCCATTGATGAGTTGGAAGCAGAACTAGACCAAAGTATTAGTTAATAAGGAAACATGATTCGAATGAACGTAAAAACCTTCTTTCTCGAACATGATAAATATAAGTTGCTAGATTTCTTGTATAAAGAAGTGTTTTTAAGTTAGCAATCGACTTCTGAGCTTAATGTATCTATAATTACTTAGATGCAAACAAGGCTCCATCATGTTGTCAAAGCCCCTTGAACAGGAACTTTAAGCCGTAGCTTCTCATAAACGTTAAGATGTCCGTAAGGATAATTATAATGATCTTTTAAACCGGTTTTCCCATCATAAGCAAATCCCCTAAACTAACAGGAATAAAGTATCAAAACCTTAAAGATAGTTTATTACAGAATAAATCGTCTACATCTATTTAATGATACTCTGATTTTAAAACTCCGTTTTTGTGATCCTTCAAATGAAGATTCCACTCAAGGAAAAGACAACTCATCCGAAAGGATGAAAATGCAAATCTCCAGCTTAAGGAAACCCATGCGAACAAGACTAAACAAGTTTCATGATTTAGGGCCGAGACTTTTTAGATTTCACAAATTAACTAGAAAATGTTAATAGTCTTCAAGAACAAAATGAGCATTTTAGGGTAGAGAATGCAACGATTAAGCATCAACAACAAGGAATTTTTTGATTCGATCAAGATCACGCGTCTAAGCATACCAAACGACAACTGCCATAAAAAATGAAAATGAAATTCCTAAATAGTCACGAACTACAGAATACGGTCTCATTAGTCACTACAAATCAGGTCAAACCAAATGTACTTACACCAGGAAAGTATGCTATAGGATGTTGAATCCTATTCCCCCCTTGCAATAGTAACAATAGGGAAGTTCAATCTAGTTTATCTCAGCAAATCTTAGGAAAGTGTAGATACACTTCACCGAAATAGTGGAAGAAGCCAAAGATTGAAAAGGCCTTTAGATATATCACTCCTGCATTTGCATTCCCTTGTCGTTACACTAAGCATTCTCAGGAACTATTAGCTTATGTGTTTGGCACCTGTCTAAAGGTCTTTAATCAACAAGATAAGAAGCATGCGAACACCCCTAGGAAAAAGCAAGTTACCTTTGAGGACCAAATTGCAACATCAAGTAGTACTACACACAAACATGTAGAGCCGCTGCACACTCATAAGTCTAATGTCCCTGTGCCTCCTTCTACAAGAGTAAACAGTTGTACTAATGCTAGCGGATCTCAGCCTAGGAGCATACTCAAGAAACATAGGATCCCGCCAGCGAAAAGTGACAGCTTGAAGAAAGTAGAAGACCACTCTAGACAATTAAGACCTAGTCCTTAAAACCACGATCATGTTGATTCCAAGTATTAGCTCTAAGCGTACTGTAATTAATTCAAATTCTCACTCTGTGTGCCAAACATGTAACAAATGTTTATTTTCGGCTAATCATGATATGTGTGTGGTTACTTATTTGCACTCTGTGAATGCATCCCCCAATGTTAAAAATGTTGTACGTCATGTGAAAGCAAGTTTGGAAACCTAAGCAAGTAAAACAAGTGGGGAAACCTAAACATATCAAACAATATTTTGGCAAACCAACTGGAAAAAAACACTATAATGTTTGTTATCCACTGGAGACCCACAGGAAGAACATTTACCCTAAGTGATCAGTGCCCTTTAACTAGGTTCACTAAACTTACAGGAATGTCAGCTATTGCTTGTGCTAACCAATCGGAACCCAACCAACATTGGGGATCTAATTTTCCAAACTCTCCATCTTCGTCTGTTTTCTCAAAATGAGGTCGACAAATCATCCTTTGGTATTTGGACCTGCAGGCTGTTCCAACAACATATGACGGGGATCGCTCAAGGCCTTATTGAATTTCGTGAAAAAGTTTATCGGGATAGTTAGATTCGGGAATGATCACTTTTGTGCTATTATGGGTTATGAAGATTATGTCATCGGTGATAGTGTAAATCTCCAGGGTATACTACATGGAAGGACTGGGGCATAATTTGGTTTTCTGTCTTTAATTTTGTGATTTATATTTGGAAATTGCTTTCAAAAGCTTCTTGTTATGTTCGTGATATCGGATTTTTGAATTACTTAAAGGGTCCCATGGCTCTAATTTATACACTATCTCTGTTAAGACATTATGAAGTCCTCCCTCAATTGCTTGCCTATCCATAGCCTCCAAGAACAAAACATGGTTATGGTAATGGCATCGGCGTTTGAACCACTTGAACCTTCGATAACCATCTTCAATGATCTTGCAAGAAAGACCTTGTAAGAGCTTACCTAATTGAAGGTTAAAACGAACATCTTTGATCTGCATGTCAATTAGGAAAGAGACAAAAGCATACCCACAGAACCCAAAAACTAAAAACACAAATGGAAGTTCTAAACACCCATCCATATGGTATTATGTGGACCGAATCATGTGCAAATATTAAAGGGAGAGAAATATATCTTTGGTCATCGTCAGATATTACTCTCGGTTTAACCCTTGGGTTTAAGTGTTTTGAGATTAAAAGGATGAAACACCTTCAGTTGTCATCAAAATTCTAAGCCAATTCATGTCGGCCTCAACAAATGTAAGATTCATCCCACCCGACAATGCCACAGAATTTGTCAACGAAAACTTTGTATGACCAATATGAAAAAGTAGAAATTTTTCATCAAAAAAGAAGACTGATCCAAAGGACTCACAGCAGAAACGGCGTTGTCGAAAGAAGAACAAAAAATTAGTTGTCCGTACTCTTGGTTCCGAGGCGGCTACGGACAATACTAATTTTTTCCAAGCACTGATGTTTCTTTGGGCCGAAGCTGTGGCTACTGCATGTTACACCCAAAACCGTTCCCTCATTCACACACGTCACGACAAAACCCCATATGAGCTAGTACACAATAAGAAGCCTGATCTCACATTTTTCTGAGTATTTGGTGCTCTTTGTTACCCTACAAATGACAGTGAGAAACTCTTTGGAAATAAAACCAACTGCTTAAAATTGGAATCTTGTAGGTTACGCACCAATAGGAAGGGTTTACTAGAGATCTACAACAAACGTAGACGGACTTTGACAAATAATGGAGACTATTCACATTACATTTCGATGAAGATGACTGAGCAAATGGCTCCTGTACAATTCATTCAGGACCCTCTCCTAACCATTTAATGCATGGGACCTATCATTTCGGGCTCGACATAATTCCGGCTCCACTATACCATATGCACCTCCCACAAATAAAGATTTGGAGATGTTATTTTCCAACCCACGGTTTGATGGCATATAATCCACCTGGTAATTTTGAAATAAATTAAAAAATAAAAAATTTTTTATATAAAAATTATTTTATATTTATTTAATATTTTATAATAAAAATTCCGCAGAATCCTATTCCTAATGTAGCTCAAGACCTGGTCATACCTACAGGTCCATTCGTGTCTATTGCTATTGATCTCAATGCACCTTCGGGAAGTCATACATCATCACCACTGGATCATCATTCCTCTTCGTTTTCATCAAGGTTTAGCAGGTGAGTGCGTAAACGCAGAAGTTAATCCGTTTGCTGGCAGCTAATTAAAACCATTTGTTAATGTGTTCGCCCCAGACTATAACTCTAAAGCTTCATCATCTGGGGAAATCAACATACCTGAATCCAACCAATCCACTCAACATCATGAACATATCCGAAAATGGACTGACTCTCATCCTCTTGATAACATCATTGGGAATCCCTCAAGACCGGTATCCACTAGGAAACAGCTTGCTACGGAGGGTTTGTGGTGCTTCTATAATTTTGTACTATCTAAAGTCGAACCAAAAAACTTCCAATCTGCAGCTACTGAAGACTGCTGGTTTCAAGCCATGCAGATGAAAATCCATGAATTTGATTTTCGACGACGAATGGAATAGTACCACCTCCAGACAGTGCCATGCTTAATGATCTCAATGGAATTTATAAGGTGAAGCATGATTGAGTATGGTGATGTGTTGAAAAAACAAGGCACGCTTGTAGCAAAAGGATTGATCATCAAAGGAATTCTAGATTTGAACGAATCCATCACCCTAGTTGCTCGCTTGAAGTAAACTAATCACGATATTCATTGCCAAAAGGCCCCGCCAGTCAAAAACATGACATTTAATCAAATGGATTGAAAAACTCATTCCTTAAATGGCGAGCTCAAAGAAGAAGTCTATGTCCACCAACCGAAAGCACTTTACAGGTTAAAACAGGCTCCTCGGGCATGGTATGACACTTTGTCAATGTTGCTTCCGGCACAAGGAATTCTCCAAGGGTGTCGTTGATCCCACTTGTTTCATACATCATCCGAAAAAACAGGCAAAAAACACAACTCTGTCAAGTTCAAATATATGTTGATGATATCATAATTTGCCTTACCGACCCAAAGACCGTGACTGTTTTTTCTAATGAAATGAAGTTCTAAATTCAAATGTTGATGATGGGTCCAAATATCATTTTCATAGGGTTACAAATCTCTCAAACCTAGAGGCATTTTTATAAATCAATCTAAGTATGCAAATGAAATTTAAAGAATTTGATCTTCATAAAAGTGACGCCTGTTGACACTAAACCTAATGGTGAGCAAACAAAACTGGATGAGGATCTCTCAAGGACCCCTGTTGACCATACCAAATATCGCAGCATGATTGGGTCCCTGATGTACCTCATAGCCAGTAGTCCTGACCTTGTATTTGTTGTATGCATGTGTGCTAGATATCAATCTAGGCCCACTAAAATGCACCTTGAGGCAGTTAAACGGGTCTTTCGGTATCTCCAATGAACCATCAATATGGGTCTTTGGTATCCGAAAGACACCACCGCCATGCTGGCACAAACCGTATATCAGACGCAGATCATCGCAGGTTGTCAGGACAACTCGCAAAGTAACATCTGGCATGCTTTAGTTCCTTGGTGATAATTTAGTCCAGCTGTTCATCAAAGAAGCAAACCAGCACGTTCATCGCGTCTACATAAGGCAGAATACATCGCAGAATTTCTGGTTGCTGTGCCCAAATCCTAAGGATGCGGTCCTCGAATTAACATATTATGGCTTTGCATAATAATTCGCATACCTATGTAGTGGTGACAACAAAGTGCCAAAGCTCTTTGCTTGCAAACAACTTTCAGCACTCTAGGTCTTAAACACATTCGACATCCGACATCATTTCATCAAAAACAAATGAAAAAGAGTGTTGTAGTTGTAATTCGTTAGGACAGATTTCAACTGACACTGGCGATATATTCACTAAGGCGCTGCCTAGAGAAATGATTCGAATTCATCTCCCAAGGCAAGGCATGAAGTGTATGAAAGCCGGAGACACTTAAACGTCCCTTAAGGATATCAGAGATGTTAACGATTGGCTTCAAGTATCCTTTTGTAAATATGTACATACTTAAAAACCCCAAAAAGAAAAAATCCAAAAATATAAAACAGACAGAAATCCATAAAACAATCAGAAAATAGAAAATTCCAAAAATAGTTTTTTCTCAAGACATGTCTTTTCGTTTATCGATAACATTACGGTCCTAGAAATGTCGTTCAAATAATGACACGGGTCTTTAAAATGAAAGCTCGAACGGAAGTTTAAAAAAACCCCTTTCAAAACATGTCTAGATGGCTTGCAGTTATTTTATTTTTTTTATTAATTTTAGACGTCAACCCTGCTTTTAAAATGAGGAAAGCTCATCTCCAAAAGACGGCTGTTCCTAACAACGGGTTGATTAAAGTTCATACTCTCTCTCTACTTCCTTTCTTTCGTATCTCCTCTCTCAGTAGCTCTACTTCTGCTCTCTCTCGTCTTCTTCGATCTTCTGCTCCTAACTCCTAACTGCTTACTCTCCTAACTAGCTCGCTATATCTCCTAACTCTCATCTCAACTCCTATCAATACTCTACTAACTTCTCTACATCTCATTCTGAAAAGCTGCCTTTCTCCTAAGTTCAATTCTGAAGACCCTCACTAGGCTCTATCTCTACTCTGGCTCTCTACCTCTCTACTCTCTGCACTAACTTCCTAACTACTTCTAACTCCCCCTGGCATGGATACTTTATATCCTTGCAACCTCGATCTAATGTACGCTTCAGTGCATTATTTCTTGATTAAGAAAAGAAGTCTTCTTTTATCCTCATGATTTTCCATCTATGATTCTTTAGAAAATTATTTGGATCTCACGTGGTTGCTTAATGTTCTTTTGAAAACTAATCGGACTTGGCTTTTTCATAAATTTGACACTCAATCAATGACTACAGCTCTTTCAATAGAAAACGGGGTCATTGATTGAGGGAGAGTGGATTTTCAATTTAAGTAACTAACGGGGTTATGTGTTAAAGGTGAGTTAAACAATAGTTTCACTTAAAAAAGGTCCAATTGTGTCATTATATCATGTCTAGGGTCTTATGTCTACTATGCTACTTGTATCCAATGTTCATTAAATTGAAGGACCAATTGTGTCGCTTTCCTTCCCGAGTACCAATCCATAGTTTCTTTGTGTCCCTAAATGTTAAAGAAATATGAAAAGTGAAGGACCATTGGTGTAATTTATCTTACATTATATAAGAAATAAGAAAGAGAGGGGCCAATTATGCCAACTGTTGAAAGTGTAATTTTTGAACAAAAAGGGGGTTGCGTTTTGACTTGGTCAAACTCATAAAAAATATAGTCAAACTCTCAACTTTCTCTCTCAAATCTACTTATTGCGTTTTGATTAAAACAGAGATCTCTAGTGCGTTTCTTCGCTTAGACTATCGTGTGAATACCTCGTCAAATCACGGGTTAGTGTTTTTAATTATTGGGTTTTACGTTTTCTTATGTGCTAGATTATTTACCAAGGCCTGAATTGATTCCCCGCCTATTACATTAGTGTCCGTATAATTTTCGAGTAGTGATTGCCATTTTAGAATAAGTTCAGGTTGCGATTTGATAAAAGTTCGTGGTTGCATTTTGGTGGCTAAACTCATGTTGCATTTTAGAGTTTTGTAGTTATATTGATGTTGCGTTTTAGGGTTTTAGGGCTAAAATTCATATGCCCATTTTGGGCTCTAAATCATGTTGCGTTTTAGGGTTTTGTGGTTAAAGGTTAAGTGTTGCGTTTGAGAACTATCTCAAATCATGATGCGTTTTGATCAAGTTAGTCGTGCTTGCTTTTAGTGTTTAGGGCAATATTCTAGTTGCGTTTTGAGGATTAATTATTATTTGCGTTTTGAGAATTAATATTAGTTGCGTTTCGAGGTTAAAAATCGTGTTGGCCCGTTTTGATAATAGCTCTTAATTTGCGATTATGATAAACAACAATTGATTTCTGTTTTTGAATTATTGATACAAAACAAGCTCAAACGCAACAATCGTTGCGTTTTGATTTGAAGAAATTTAATATAAAAATATGAACCTGTTATTTTTGAAATTTTTCCAAAATTAATGCGTTTTGACATTGTTTTAAATATTATAATCATTTGGCGTTTTGATGCTTCATTTTGAGTCATGACTGCGGTTTGACTAGTTGCGTTTTGGATTTTATGACGTTGTTGCATTTTGATTATGCCTGCGTTTTGATATCCTGCGTTTTGAGTATGACTGCGTTTTGACTTAGTTGCGTTTTGATTTATGACGTTGTTAGCTTTTGACTATCCTAGCTTTTTGATATCCTCGTTTAGAGTCTGAGCATAGTCAAAATCCTTGCATTTTGGGTCATGATCTTGTCATAGATTAAGTGTTGCTTAGAGTGTCTCATCCATTGCATCTTGTCCTACATTGATTGCAAATTGCCATTGAATCGTGTGGTTATTTCAGTGTGTCTTGTTCTCTCTTTGATGAGTTAACATCCGTTAACTCAAGAGTTGACCAATCTCACTGAGTATTACTATAGCATGATCTAATAGTCTATTATCTTGAATTTGTTAATAAGTTGAGGTATCCAAAGGAAGTCATGCACTTGTCTAATGTCACCACTAATGACATGTTCCAACCATAGAGGGCACTAGTAACCATTATCAATCTGTGCCTTACGGGAAAGACTTCTGGATTTGAAAGGCCGAGAGCCCCAGTGCTACAAATCCTTTGGGGTATTGTCAATCGAGCTCACATCGACTATGCTGAAAGGATGTGGGAAGAATTCACTCAATCCATCCACACCTTCACAGAAGACAAAAGGAAGTTGGCACAACATACTCTGGGGAAGAAGAAAGCAACTCTTATCCTTATTCCAAGTATCAGGTTCACAAAATTGATCATATTCCACCTGCAACGTCTACACAACTTCCACCCAAGACTCGAGTCTCCACTACATTTGCCCACTGAGGAACCTGTACTAGGTCATCTCAAGTTCAGTGCTAAGGGAAGCAAACGAGAAGTCTTTGGGATGACAAAACCGAATGAACTCATCAATAATGTCATTCAGAGAGCAATACATGATGCCTATCTGGAAAAAGTTGCAAAGCATCACGTACACCGCGGGTGAGGAATTAAGTGATCCTGATCTCCTGCACCAAAAGTGAGGGGGAGTTGTTACGAAAGCCAGCCAAGCCTATCAAACAAGCAACAACCTAAAGGCCAACCAAGCAAGAACCAACCGTGTCTAAAACTAAAGCCAAGAAGTCTAAACCTGCACCGGCCAAACCTAAGGAGAAGAAGCGCAAGCTGGTGTCAGAATCGTCTGAGGACCAACCACTAGCCAAACGTGCTAAGGTAGGGAAAGTGGTTAAGAAGAGATCAGTTATTAGTTCAAGCAGTTGTAAATAAATTCGTTGATGAAGGTTCCTGCTTCAGAACTAGCCATAAGACAACTGAGGAGGCAATACTGCAAAAGTGTCAAGAAGAAGCTTAACAGAAGCATACCCGACTCAAAGGGGTCCTCTCCCTCCCTGTGGGTATTCAGGAAACCTACCTAAATTCTGGGAAATTTCAACCACTACAAGAGGTCCCAGGAAAGGGGAAAGAGAAAGTGGGTGAAGAAAAAGCGCCCCCAAAGTTCTCCTCAACCTTCAACTCCAAAAAAAGAAGAGCTCGGCTGAACATACATATTTCAGAGACGCTCTCTACGTTCCAACTGAAACAGCAGTCGTGAAGACTCTACAACCTTATATGCCGAACGTAGGATTATATGCATGATACGGAGTCTGATTAAGAAATTGCCTTCAGTGGTTAGAAGTGGGCTCAAGATGATGGGCTAGGCTGGATCAGACCCAGGTAAACAACAGAAGAAGTCCAGTCTAGACCAGAACCCTTATGATGTTGCAGAATCCCTACCATTACCAAACCCCTCAACCCCCTGGTGATCCTCACCCCTCGCTGGACAAAACCTTGAACACTCGGAATGTTTGAGATCCCTAATCCCACCAGTCAACCACAACCTGAGCATATGGATGAAGGGTTTATGGCCACGGCATACCATGATGTACAGGAGAATCTAAAGCTAACAGTTGCTGAACAGATGATACCAGAGGAACCTGTCAGCTCAACAGGGACGTTGTCTTCTCTACAACATCTCGCCAAAGACTTCAGCTTTGGTGATCAATTCCTGAATGACAAACCGTCTGAGGCCGATAATGAGAAGACAACAGCAGATACTGAGGCTGAATCAATGGTGTCCGTCACTATTCAGCAAAACACCTCTATCATCCCTCCTATGACATCCCCGGTGATCGATCTCGTGTCTAGACCTGACTCACCCAATGTTCATTGGCCTCTACCAACCACCACAACCACAATTGCAACACCACCACCACCACCACCACCAACAACAACAACAACAACAACTCTTCCACTACCACCTCAACCTTAACAAGGTTCATCAGATTCCATTCTCATTAAGCGCATGGGCAAACTTGAACAACACATAGCAAACTTGGCGAAGGAAAACCAAGCCCTAGAGACAAGGCTAGACAAGCAAGGGAACCGAATCCATATGTTGGAGAGTGTGACGTATCCAAAATGAGCAAAGAGCAGAATGGGGAGTTCATTGAATTCACAAGAGAATTGACCGAAAGATTTAATGAATCATCAAGGAGGTGGTTATCTCATCATTAAAGAAATGCAATGAGAGCTCCTCTTGTGCTCGCTTCAAGATCCTCCTAAGTCAGACATTAAGAAATTCTGCTCCAACGCATGTTGGAGGAGAACTATGACAAGGGACATGCTGAACACCGAGGAGCATATGAAGCACTGCAGGGCTCAATCCATCATGATTAATGTGAGGACTTTGATGATGATAAGACTCAGGAGGAAACTAAGAAGAAAGGTAAGCAAGATTCTCCAAAGCCTCCCCTGGGTTGCACCTCCCACCACCTCCCTCCTCTACACCTCAGGCGCATCAGGGCTATCGGTCACAACCGGAGCCTCCGATTCTGCCCAAGGCTCCTCCACTACCGACCTCACGTCCTCATCCACTCATCAGGGAGATCATCAACAGTGCAATGCAGCCCTCAAGGTCCACAAAAGTCCACTGCTTTAGCTGAATACTCCTGTGTGGACAACGACTGATTACCCAATTAAGCCTTCAATCCATACTGATTCCGATGATCTCTATATGATGATGAAACCCCTCCTGCAGATAACAAGGCATCTGTTAGGAATAAATCTTCATAAGAACTTAATACTGACCAACAGTACTAAAGGAGTTATACTAGCCAAGTACAAAGTTAGTATATACGCCAGTATTAAGTTAGAACTGCCAATGTTATTTAATACTGCTAGTTGAAGGAGTTTGTACTGCTAAATGGTCAAAGCTGATGAACTGAAGATAAGAATGCATGGAGAGTATTTCGGGATATTTAGTTTTGAATTGTAACTGATCCTAATAGATAGGCAGATATATTTGTAAAGGGCTCCTTGTATTTCTATAAAAGGAGATCCCTAAAGTAGTGATAGATAGAACTTTTAGAGTTATTCTTAGAGAAAATTTGTAATAGCTTCAAGGTTTTGTAACCCCAGTACTTAAAGAGTACTCATATTATTTATAATATTGAAGTAGTATTTTTGCGTGATAATTGTTTTGTGTGATCATTACTGTTTCATTCGATAATTTCTCTAGTAGTATCCCAAAAGTGTAGATTCCGCATACACCTTGGTATATATACCAAATATCACACTTGAGTTATTTTTGGATTCTTCCAGAAGATAACAAACTCTTTATATCATAAATGACTCGATCAAGGCGTGGGCTCAACAGTGGTATCCAGAGCCTGTGCTTTGAGAAACTTTTGATCAGGGAAAATGGATTTAGAAAAATCTTAGAACAAAGCGTTGGCAAAAAGCTGTCCCATGCTCAAACAGGAGAGTATAGAATGTGGAAATCATAGAATCAATCAGTACCTTCAATATCCAAGACAACGCATAAGGGAGGTAATAGAAAATGGGAATATCTTGGGTACCTAATACCTGTTACAACACCAGAATCATAGTCCATCACAGCATTAAAGATGACAGTACCCTCTACTATCTGAAGAAAAGATTTGCAAGAAAAATGATGTTTAAACCAGAAGTCTTTCTCCTCATGGAACACCACATGAACCATCAACTTATCCTTTAAACCCAGTAATGCTGATGCCTAATCTATGTTTATTGCTATTAAATGCACGCTTTTGGGAGGAAATGATGCACAAAGAAGACACAAAAGGCTTTTACCTAAAGGCAACAGTATGAAAACATTAAATGCACAGGCTCAGAATCTTTAGACTCTAACTTTAACAGGCTTCAAAAGCTTGTTAGAAGATTGGCACGTTCTTAGTGTAAGATACTCCTCCAGAGGATTTAGAATGTTAAGTTATTGAGAAGCTTACCTTCAGAATGGGATACACATGTGGTAGTCTGGATGAACAAACCCGACTTTTTGAAACCATGTTTGATATTAGTACAACCATTTTAAATTGTTGAACAAAAGGTTAAGAGGAAACTGTTTGCTTTAATAATGATGACAAAAACTTGGCATTTCTAACCACCTTCAGTCCAAGCAAGTACTTAACACTATTAATACTGCAAAACAACTGGAGTTAGTACCCCCAATCTAACCGCAACCACCAAAGTTAAAACTGTCTATACTGAAACTAGTACTTGGCTAGTTATTAGTGAAGCCACAGTTTATGCCTTTTTTGTCCACTCAACACACAAGGGTCACAACATTGTTTCATGAAGATCTTGAGCAAATTCATGATGATGATTTTAGAAGAAAAGGATCTAAAATGAATAAGGCACTAGCTGAGAATGAGGGCAGGAAGTTATCAAGAACTGGAAGAGATAATCATTGATGGAAGCGTACTGCTGTATATGAACAAATCCAACGTAGAATGTTTCAACGTGTCATAAAATGGACATTTGCTAGAGAATGTAGAGTTACCAAGAAGCAAAAAGACAACAGAAATTGGGAACAAGGGAGCTCGTCAAAGGCATAAGGATTGAAGATGCATCTGAACAAGGCCAATTGTGCTATAGATTGTGGTGGTTTTGATTGGAGAGACAGGCAGAGGAGAAATCCAAGCAAACATGGTACATGTCTTCACATGCATTCACATGATTCTGAGGTAGTCAATTGACAAATCTGTTCAAATCTTTTTTGCAAAAATTATGAAGCTCTTAAAAAATAATTATAATGATTTACTAGTAATAATAGATAAACTGCTTTAAAGCAGCTACATATAAAATATGGCAGTTTAATTTTAGAAGCACAGTAGTAAAATATAATGACTACTGAAGTTTTGTATTCTGAAGAATTAGCTTTGTTGAAAAAGAAGTTAGGTCATAAGAATTATCTAATGGATTAGTTAAGACTATGAACTTTGAAAAAAGTTAAGGAAATAAAAAAAAGGGTTTGAATTTAAGTCTATCAAAGTATTGAAAAATCCTCTAAAGACTTAGATAATTTGTTAGCAAGTCAGGGTAACTGCAATGAAACCACAAAAGGGGTTTGTTAACAACTACTGCTGTCCCTCCATCAACCTCATCCTACTTCTCTAACAGACCAACACCTTTAGACTTGTCTTATTCAGGTCTTGAGGAATTCAAACATCCTGAGATAAATGGGTATGGTCCTAGGGATTCAAGTTTAAAGCCAACCACTGTTTGTGATAGAGAGTCAAATAATTCTAAGGAGAATACTGATGACTCTTTAACACAACAACCCAAGACTGGACTAGAAACAGATCTTTGTGTCTCCTCTTAAGGTAGACAAAGATTGGAAAGAAAAGCTTTTCCATCCTGCTAATAATGTTAGGTTAGAAGAACCTAAAAAGGCTAGAGAGAATCCTGATGCCCCAATTATTGAAGATTGGGTGTCAGATGATGAGGAAGAAGTGGAGTCTATCCCAAAGGTAGAAAAGACAATACCTACTGCTACTAAGAAAGAGTCAGTTAAAACTGTTAAACCAAGTAGAAGAACAGTTAGGTATGCTGAGATGTATAGGTCACAGAGACCTAGGGGGAACCAAAGAAGTTGGAATGGTCAGAAACAACCTTATCAAATTAGGGATGAAACTTTGCTTTTATAATAACAAAGCATGCTTTATTAGTGGTAATTTTGATCACATTCAATATAATTGTCCCTAATTCTATAAACATATGGTTCACAAGAGCAGTCCTTAAAGAAGCTGGCCTGGAAAACTATCAATAAATGCAAAACCTCTTAGTAACTGTTAGTCTTTTAATACTTGCCAGAACCTTTTAGGTAACTGCTAGGGTCTGTAAAACTGTTAGGCCAAATATATACTGCTTTACACCCAAACTCAATAGTTTTCACTTGGCAATACGCAAAGTCACACTAACAAAATAAAGCACAATTAACTGTTCCACAAGAGACCCATTATTACAATAATACAGCATTAACAAAAAGGTCTAATATTCAAAATATTAATACTGGTAGACAAACAGTTAATACTGTTAGGCCAAAAGTTAATACTGTCTAGGAGCAAGGGATTTTAATGCTGTTAAGACCCTCAGCATGTGGTTTTGGAGGCCTATCAAACCCAGGTGCAATCACTAGTCTTTAACAAATAAAATTACAGTTGATCACGAAGGCAGATCCAAGTCATATGGCTTGGGATCCCTAAAGGTAACTAACTTAAGAATTTTTTTGCAAGCAAATTCACAGCAAAATGATAAAGGATTTGTGGATAGAGGATGCTCAATGGCACATTTCTGGAAACATAGCACATCTTTCAGATTTTCAAAGACTTTTGATGGTATGGTTTATGTACTTTTAGTGGAGGGAGCAAATAGAGAAGAATCACGGTAAAAGGGTGCAATTAAAACTGACAAACTTGATTTTGAAAGAGTATACTTTGTCAAAGAGTTGAAGATCAACCTTTTTAGTGTCTCACAAGAATGTGTGACAAAAATAACTATGTTTTTTTTACTGACTCTGAATGTCTTGTTCTGTCTCCCAATTTTAAGTTGCCTGATGAAAGTCAAATACTTCTTAAAATTCCTAGACAGAATAACATGTATAGTTTTGATATGAAGAACATAGTTCCTAAAGATGGTTTAACTTGTCTAGTTGCAAAGGCTACATCTGAGGAATCAATGTTGTGGCATAGGAGGCTTGGTCATGTCAATTTCAAAAATATTCAATAAACTTGTCAAAGATAATCTTGTAAGAGATTTGCCTTTTAAAAAAGTTATGAGAATGCCAAACTAAGTGTTTGGCCTCCATTAAAGTAAACAACATATGACCTCCTGTAAGACCAAGGCCTTTTGTCCCACTACTAAGGCATTATTTATGCTACATATGGATCTGTTTGGTCCAACTTTTGTTATTAGTTTAATGCATAAAAAATACTGCTTGGTAGTAACTGATGATTTATAGTAGGAATTTCATGGGTTTTCTTTTTAAAAACTAAGGATGAAACTATTGAGGATCCTTAAAAACTTTATCAATGATAGAAAAACTAGGTGGATAAGAAGGTTAAAGATAATCAAAGATACAGATGGACAGAATTTAAAAAACCAAGGTATGGATGAAGTTCTGTAGAGAAAAAAGTGTATAGAGAGAATAATAAGTGTAGCAATGGACACTCATCAAAATTGGGGCTGATAGAAAGAATAGGACACTAAATGAGGCTGCTAGAACAATGTTACAGATACTAAGTACCTTTACAACATTTTGGGATGAAGCATTTTTCAACTGCTTGTCTATGTACAAAAAATGGTCTTAGTAATCAAGCCTCACAATAAGACTCCTGATAACTGCTTTAGGGGATTAAACCAGCTATAGTCTTTAATGAATCGCATTTGGATGTCATGTTACAATTTCTAATAACCTTAGAAAGTTTGGCAAGTTTGAATGTAAAAAGTTATGGAAGGGTTTCTTTTGGTTGGGTAGTCCTTAAGTAGCAAAAGCTTATAGGGTATACACATTAGAAACCAGGAAAGTACAGGAAAACCTTTGCATGAAGGGTGTTCTTAGAAACAATAAACCTAGTGTAGAAGGAAATGTTCCATAGAGTCTGATTGATCTGATTCTCTATACCCAATCCATTATTATGTCCAGTGGATGCAAGGGTCTAGTTCTAATGTTTCTCTGCAGGTATAACAAGAATTTTTGAGTCCCAGCACACCATTTCAACAAGAACAAGATTGTATTAATCATGCCTATTTGGAAGATAGCATCATATCTTTGATTATGGCTTTACTCAAAGCCTGTTGCATGAATGATTACAGATTGCAAGCTAAACAGACGCACCAAATACAAGATCAATATGTAGACTCATGATGATTGCAGTTTTCATGGATAATAGTATTGATACAATAAGTTAATACTTCCAGTCCACAAGTTAATACTGGTAGTAGACGAACTTAGTACTTGCATTCTGAAATTAATAACTACATCTAAACCTGAAGGCGTGATGGGACCAATTCCTACAACTTAAAGACACATTAAGAGGAGGATCAAGGCATTGGAATTTTAGGAATCTTACACCGATCTTATGCAGTCTTGCCACCCACATACAAGAAAATCACAAGGAAAAATCATCCAATTGATCATTTGATTGGTGATTGTAGATCTTCAGTTCAAAACGAAGAAGGATGAACAACTTCTGTATTCTGACCTAGGATTTCTTAGTGCCATATTATGGGGAAGGAAAGACTCACCAGTACTTACATACATGCATTTTGCCTGTTTCTTATCACAAGAAGAACCATGAGAGTTTCTAAAGCTCTTAGAGATCTTGCTTGGGTAGGAAGCAATGAAAGAGAGTAACTCGCTACAGTTCAAAGCTACAAATGAATGGGTTCTGTTGATTTGCCTAAAGGTCAAGGGCAAATGTTACAAATTGGGTCCTACAGAAACAAGAAAGAGAGAGGGAATTGTTGACAGGAACAAAGCACACTTGTTTATGTTTGCCCAAGACATAACACAAGAAGAAGGTATTGACTATGATGAAGTTGTTTGCTCCAGTGCTAGAATTGAAGCCATAAGAATCTTTTCTAGCATATGCTTCTTATATAGGTTATAACTTTACATCCAAATGATGTGTCAAAAGGCTTTCTATATGGTCAAATTGAAGAGGAGGTGTATTAAGATTCAACCTCCAGGTTTTAAAGATCCTGACCATCCCCCTGATAAAGTGTAAAAGGGAGTTTGAGGAAAGCACTATATGGACTTCACAAGCACCCAGAGCTTGGAATGACACATTGGCCAACTTATTTTATGATCAATGGGATTTCACAGAGCAAAATTGATCAACTCTATTCATCAAAAGTCAAAAGGGGCATATACTGCTATGTTCCAAATCTATGAGATGACATACATATTTGGATCTACCAGAAGGAGCTTTATGATGAGTTTGAAAAGCTTAAAAAGGAATAAGTTTTTAGATTATATCTATAAGGAGAACATACCTTCTTTTTGGGGTTGTAGGTCCAACAGAAGAAGAAAGGCATCTTTATCAGTCAAGATAAATATGTCCATGAAATTTTGAAAAAGTTTAACTACACAGATGTGAAGTCTGCCTCTACTCTACTTCTCCACACAGAATTGGAAAAGCCATGGATAAAGATGCCCGAATGCAGATTGATGATTGAAGAACATCTTTATAGATCTATGATAGGATCTTATGATTTATCTAACAGATCTAGACCAGAATATCATGATTGCAAGATTGTGCATAGTGCAAGGTTTCAAGATTCCCCAAAAACATCCCCATCTTTTTAGGCTGTCCAAAAGAATCTTTAGATACCTTAAAGCCAACCATCACAGTCTTTGGTATACTAAGATTCTCCATTGGAGTTAGTTGCATACATTAATAGTGAATATGCTAGAGCTACACTTGATAGTAAGTCAACCATTGGAGTATGTCATTTTTGGGAAATAGATTAATTTTCTTGCAATGCAAGAAACAAACTGTTGTTGCCACTTCTACAACTGAAGCTGAATATGTGGCTGCTGCAAGTTGCTGTGGACAAGTTCTCTGGATCCAAAACCAATTGCTTGATTATGGGTATAAATTTTTATATTTTATAAACACTGTTTATTTACATGACAATACCAGGTACAATAATTAATATAGAAAATCAGTTCAACACTCTAAAAACAAAACATTATAGAGATTATGCATCACTTTATAAGAGATTGTAATAACTAAAAAGTTATTCAAATGGCTAAAATTAATACACAACTTAATGTAGCAGATCTTTCTTACAAAAAGGTTTGATGCTGGTAGATTTCATACTTGGTTTCAAGTATTGGAATGCTCAATCCCAGGAAGGCCTAAATCTCTTGTTTGTTTTTTGGTTTTAAAAGGGTTGTTAAATGTTTAGTACTGAGTTAGTATTTGTCAATTAATACAGCTAGGCCTACTTAGTACTGGCATTTTATTTTACATTGTTGTGTTATAACTGTTACTTTATAGTTAGTATTCTGATTATTATATGTAGCTTTGTTTATTTCTTATGAATAAAACTTAATACTGTTAAACATGAAACATGATTTGGATTATGTTTTTCTTGTGTTTAAGCTAACCTAATTCAGGATAAACCATGAGGTTGTCATATAGGTTACTCCATAATGTATCATTTGAGGGGAGGAAACATGTTGGCTGTTCTTAAAGTGTTGGTTGTTACACCACACAACAAATGGTCATCAATTCACCATGTCTAATCGACATCAAGAATTGACTAGTGCAGAGCAAACGGCTCCTGGTAAAGACTTCCCAAATCTATTGATAGTTGATAGTTTACTCAAAACTATATGGTCCTCAATCGTATCAGATGCGGGGTGGTGTGGGTGGGGGGGTGATGATGAGGTGGATGGGGGGGTTAGTCAATTAAATATAACTTATAGCACCATGTATATTAACAATGCAGTAATGTCTAGTCCAAGAGCAAACAACTACTGGAAAAGACTTATCAAATCCCGTTTATAGTTGGTAGTTTACTAAAACTATATGGTTATCATTGCACCCCTTATTTGTCTAATGAAGCAATGGCTAGTCCAAAGCAAACGGCTATTGGTAAAGACTCCTCAAATCCGTTTATGGTTGGTAGTTTGCGAAAAACTACACTTTGTGTGCTTTGTGAGATAAAACAAAAGAGAGAATTGGTGAGCTCAAAAACAAAAAGAGAGCTGTGTGAAAAATAGACAGAGTGCAAAGTGAGCCAAAAGAATTGAGAGATGAATTGTGAGCCTAAAAACAAAAAGAGAGATTGTGTAAAATATAATTCTTTTTAAATCTTAGAGGTTTTGTAACGGCTTATGTGTGGAAGAAGTTATACTGCTTAAGGCATATTTTAGTATTGCCTAGGCCTAAGTTAAAACTCTGCTGCTACGCGTTAGACTGTTTGGGGCTAACAGACTTTTCATTTATTAATAGAGCCATTGCGATATTTCCGCCAAATACCCATGGAATAGGGGTTTGACCAATTGGACTTTCGTGAATCTACTATATATTCATATGATTTATTCACAATCACTTCAAATTACTTAATATTGGTCCAGCGTGAATATACTCTTTTTTTTCCCCCCCCCCCCTCTATTACTTTGCAATTAACTTTCTCCAGCCTTCATACCTACATACACGATCCTATCCCACTTTCTTAATCACATTTTTCATCATGGCAAGTTTGGAGTTTTGTGATAAACACAATATGGTAGCGTTTCTGGAAAAATCTACGGGAAGTGCAGGGTTTCATCAGATCATCGATTTCATCAATCGAAGTCATATTTGTTATGCCCTTACTAAGAAACCAGAGGTGTGTGTCTCCTCCTTAATAAAAGCATTTGGAGGTCATGCTGAGACTCTTGACTGATGAAAAAAGGTGACATAAAGATTCATGCTACTATTGATGGACACTCACTTTCAATCACTGAAGGTTCTCTACGGCGACATCTCAAGTTGGATGATCAAGATGGCATTACCTCTCTTCCAACTACAGAGATCTTTGCTCAATTGGCGCTTATGGGATATGCTACTGACTCAGATAAGTTAACCTTTCAAAAAGGTGCATTTTCACCTCAATGGAGGTTTCTTATTCATAATATACTTCACTGTTTAAGCCCAAAGAAGACTGCTTGGAGCAGTTTAGTAGTAATATTGCAGCTGCTGTCATATTGTTTAGCCACAAATAAAGTTTAATTTTCTAAGATGCTCCTTTTACCACATGGTTTCTAACCATATCTAGTCCCCATAAGTTTTTTGATGTACCCTAGGTTTATCCAACTATGTATAGACATGCAGAGACACAAGCTTCAACAACACACAAGACTTTATTCTGTTCCATCTCTCACAATGAAGGTATTTACCAATATGAAAAGATCCACCAAGGGATTTTCAGGTCAAGAGGTTGCTTTATTTCCTACAATGTTAGATGCTACTGAACCCTCACCTTCACCTACACCTTCACCTTCACCTACACCTTCACCTTCACCTACACCTTCACCTTCACCTACACCTGCAAATTAGCAATGGTCAGCCGGCCCCAAAAAAACAGCAAAAAATTGGAAAAAAATTTGAAAGCCATCTCCTTCACAACCATACCCCAACCACCCACTCCAACTCAAAACCCACACCATACACAACTTCCACCAACGACAAAGACACAACCTGGTACAGAATACCATCCTCCTACACCCCATGACTCACCTCTCCATGCTGTTCACTCACATGGAAGTGAGGAGGGTAGTTTGAAACTTTAAGAATTGATGAATTTAGTTAACACGCTTTCTGACTAGTATTGGAGTTTTAGAGGCTGACAATGTTGAAGACAAAGAAAAAACCTATAGTCACTTTATACCATCTATATTCCTAAGGTCAAGAAGCTAGAGTCTCAGATAAAGATTAGGAAAGCAAGGAAACAAACCAGGGTTGTTCTTTTAGAGGATGAAGCTTTTGAAGATGATTCTTCCAAACAGGGGAGGAGGTTATTTCATGAAGAGGTTCAAGAAAAAGCTAGTACTGAAACTGAACTTTTCATTCAAGAAGTGACTCCAACTGAAGTCATCCATGAGCAAGAGGGCAGTGGGAAAGCAAGTGATGAAGTTAGTACTACTGGCAAGAAGAAAGGTACTGCTAGTGAAGAAGTTCCAATAGTTAGTACTGCTGAGGTACACCTTAGTACTGCTGGAGGAACTATTACATATTCAAGAAGACGTGCTAAGAAAAGATCAAGACAGGATAAGGGAAAAGCTATTTTGATAGAAGAAGAGCCTAAGAAGAAGTCTAAGAAGGACCTTGAACAAGAACAATTAAGTTATGCTGAAGCAATTAGACTTGAAGAGCAAATGAATGAGGAACAACGAGCTCAAATTGCTAGAGATGCTGAAATTGCTAAACAGTGGGATGAAGAAGAAAGAAAAAGAGCGATGGATGAAGCTACGACTACAAAGAACATTGACTGGAATGATCCTTCTGTCATTAGATATCATTCTCTCAAAATGAAGCCAAGGACTATCGCCCAAGCTAGAAGGAATATGATCAAATATTTAAAGAACCAAGGAAGTTTTAAGATCACTGACTTCAAGGGGATGTCTTACAATGAAATAAGGCCAATTTTTGAAAAGCTTTGGGATTTTAATCAAAAGTTTGTGCCTATGGATTTCAGGAGAAAGGAAGTAAAAAAGCAAAAGTCTCCTAAAAATGAAAGTCTCCTGAAAAAGAAAGTCTTCTAAAAGAGTTGTGGACGAAAAAAGTTTTACACAAGAAGAAAAGGAAGAAGTGTTAAAGAACCTGGAACAAAAGAAAAGAAGTCATACCCTAGAAATCGCACAAGGAAAAAGACAAAAGATGGATGGAAGTCAGAGAATAAGAACTAAAGAATTTTAGACATCAACCAAGAGAAGAGTTCATTATAGAAGTTGAATCCATATCCACAAAATTTCCCAATTTGTGGATTGGAAGTCTTATGTTTTGACTGAGACTTCATAGTATTATCAATATTCATAGGGAATATGGACATCACAAAGAATTATAAATCTTTACTGAGATGCTAAAGATTTTGAAAGACATGATGTGGATGAATTAAACAGACTTTTGTTAAGGAAAGGTATAGGGAATCAAGACTATAAGGGTATGATCTCATGCTTTGGGGAGATTTGCACACTATGTTTGAGCCAAATGAAGATGATGAGTTATGGCAGAATCAGCATCAATACAATCTGCTAAGCTGGAGTTTGTATGATTTCTGTGGTATTCACATGTTATTGATGGAGAATGGGATAGCAATTCATATGCTAACAGAGAAGAAATATCCTTTAAGCCAAGAGATGATCTCCAAGATGTTAAAGAAAAGATTAGAAGTTGATCATGAGAGTACACAGGCGATTGAGTTTCTCAGATTCATAAGATCTCAAGTTCAGAAGTGACAAGTTTGTTTGAAAGAATCATTAGCAGAAGAAGAAGACTAGAAGATTTTATTCAAAAGAAACTTGATGATTTAAAGGATAATCACAAGTTTAGGGGAGGATTGTTAGGAATAAATCTTCATATGACTTTATACTACCAACAGTACTAAAGGAGTTAGTACTGCCAGTTCAAAGTTAGTACTGCCGGTATTAAGTTAGAACTGTCAATGTTATTTAATACTGCTAGTTGAAGGAGTTTGTACTGCTAAATAGTCAAAGCTGATGAACTGAAGATAAGAATGCATGGAGAGCATTTCGGGATATTTAGTTTTGAATTGTAACTGATCCTAATAGATAGGTAGATATATTTGTAAAAGGCTCCTTGTATTTCTATAAAAGGAGATCCCTAAAGTAGTGATAGATAGAACTTTTAGAGTTATTCTTAGAGAAAATTTGTAATAGCTTCAAGGTTTTGTAACCCAAGTACTTAAAGAGTACTCGTATTATTTATAATATTGAAGCAGTGATTTTTGTAATTATTGTTTGTGTGTGATCATTATTGTTTCATTCATAAATTTCTCTAGAGTATCAAAGTGTAGATTCCGCATACACTTTGGTATATATACAAAGTCTCAATCTTTGTTATTTTGGATTCTTCCAAGATAACAAACTCTTTATATCATAAAGAATCGATCAAGGCGTGGGATCAACACAGTCTCTAGTGATGATGAGGTCGGACGTGATCATATTCCTACAGATCAACCGATGGGGCAGAAGTTGGTGGAAACCTATAAAATGAAGACAAACCGGCCGACTCCAGAACCTGCTTTGGACAATTCCATCATCTGATCTGTCTATGCCAACGAACAACTGGCCTCTGCTTCTGAAGTCAAATATGTCTCCTCCCACAGCCACAAGAGAACTCGCTACTTGCTCAAACCGGGGATATGGCGACATTTATGGACTGGTTTTGTAAACAGCGAGGACTCTCTGAACTTACTCCCAAGGATCTGGAAGGCCCTGCATTCGAAATCATCAAAGTGTTTCATCCTGACGTGATTCATCTCCAATTCCAAATGGAAGAATGCCACAAACTTCTTACAGATCAAGTGGATGATGCAATCATCAGGTACAACGTCAGCAAGCCACTTCCACTGGGAGGTGAACCAGGCCATGTAACCATTCAACCGGACTTCTTCTTCAACAAAGACCTGGAGTATCTACGATATGGTCGCAAAGTTGGCAGACCGGCCTTGTCAATCTCAAAGATGAAGGCGGCATATTATCCTGATGTTGGATTGGAACAACTGGTGCCTGATCAGTTCTGGATTGCAGAGGAATGCAAGTATGACATTGCAGCTATGTATGGTATCTCTCATTGGTGGTTTCAAAGACAACGATTCTACATTGACCGATTCTCATCTGAAGGAGACCGCCGAGCAGTAAGGACTCATATGCGTATCTTAAGTGTCGTCCGAATCGAAGTCTTTTCAATGTATGGGTACAACTACATGAAGAAAATAGTCCTTCGTCGAGCTGATCTCAAAGAATACGTTATAGCAGAAAGGGACTTCAAACACATGTACCCCAGTGACTTTGAAGATCTGTACTTGTTAAATCTTCAAGGTCACTTGAACCACCTATCACCCGAAGACAAAAAGATTCTAACTACCGCTGTCAACCTATGGACCAGAAACTTGGTTATCCGACACCGCGTAGAAGACTTCCAGCTGGGAATTGAGAGTTACCAGACACAGCTAAACCTCACCAAACATCGATGGGAAGCCACTGGATTTGAGTTTAAGCATGACTACACAGTCATAGACTCTCCAAGGGCAGTTACATTCAGAGACAGATACGGGGTTCAGATGATCATGAGGTTCAATGAAATACACAAGTTCAGTGATGGCACTCTGCAACAGATTGATGAAGCGTTGGACTATCGCGTCAAGGAATTTCAGATCAACAGGACTAATCCAGGGATGCACACCAGATTTTGGACGAAGAAAGATGTTGACAGGAGCAAGGACTTCATGTTCGCTATCC
This sequence comes from Tanacetum coccineum, assembly GCA_026074375.1. Taxonomy (NCBI): domain Eukaryota; kingdom Viridiplantae; phylum Streptophyta; class Magnoliopsida; order Asterales; family Asteraceae; genus Tanacetum; species Tanacetum coccineum. The sequence goes on along the minus strand of BQNB010024022.1, from coordinate 9,109 downwards.
AGAAAAGGCTAAAGACACGACGTATCTTTCGGAATCTGGAGAGCTTTGTGGGTGGACGGATCCGAGAAGGCGACTACCGGTTACTGAAGAGAACCGACTGAGGGGTAGTCTAATATATATACGTTGTTGTAATCTGTACATTATTTTGTAGTGACTAAAACTGTAACTTAGGCCTGTATATTAAGTAACTATATGCTTCACATTCGGATATTATAAACCTGACGCACTTTCTCCCAAATTTTCCTAAACTTAAATCAATTGAGACCTAAAATCTCAACGGATTTGAAATTTTTGCTCGGGGGAGAAAATGTGATTTAATTATGAAAATCTGATATAAAATGTGATCTGTTAAACTCAAGTGTAGGCTCCTCCATATGTGCTAAACTTTTTCGAATATCGATGCACATATTAAGGGGGAGCGAATGGTATATGATGGCGGAGAGAACAGTACCAAAAGACCGACCCCGTATTTACTTTATCGGAGTTATAAGGATGGTATGGTTAGGTACATGTTCCCATGATCCCGCCAGAGCCGGAGGGATCTACCCAGGGACAATCCACTAGTTAGTGTAGAAGTCCTTAGGTATGATTACAAAAGGAGTTATGTGAGAAGAAGGGAATAGTGCGGACTGAGATGGAGCTAGTACTGGAATAAACCCAACAAGGTTCTAGTAATGAAGTCTCGGTAAGCACTGAAGGGGTTGAAGAATGAAAAAGAAATGTTAAGATAAAGGGTGAAAAGAAAGCAGCCCTCCTTAAACATTAGGCAGAAACCGGGTCAATACATATGCTGTCAGAATCACAAGGTTGATTGCTGACATTGAAGACAAGTATCATGGACCCAGTGATACGCTGCACAACCCTCCCTAGCTACTCAAGATCCCTCAAAGGATTCTTGTTTCATTTCTCACGGAGATCAATACAATTCTATCGTCTCACTCACTCCGAGTTAGTCGATATTGAAAAGGTGGCAGTCCGCTCCAGCCTCCGACCACTAAAACCAAAAATGCACTATTGAGTCTAGAGCCTTGAGATCATCCAAAAGTCTCGCTAGGACACTTATCCATAATGTGCTTGTTTCTCACACAAACTGGATGTGACAACAAGTAAAAGATTTAAGAGACCTTCTTCGCATGTATCACATGGTATTGCCAAACATCTGATTATAAACGAAGAGTATCTCACTAAATGAAGATGGGAAATCCTTCTAGAGCCAACATCAAACCAACAAGCTCTTGTAAGGTGTACATGTGTAGATCCACTATGATTAAACTTGTGACAAATGGAAAGCAACGATGGTACGCGATTCCTTGTGAATCAAACTTGTTCAGGTTGTGAAACTTGACGGATTCGTAATTGGAAAACCATTCGATATGCTCAACAACTGATTTTTCGATCACATTGACTGGGTATATCTTTCAAAACAAATGTTATTTCACAATGAAATTTTATTTTGTGCTATGAAAACTCTATTCGAAGTGTCACAAAGAATACTTTCATCAAGTAAACACGTCGATTTTGATTTTCAAATCAATTTTTCTCTCAATCGGTAAGATATGTAACTAACCGATTCACTCTTACGTGTTGTCCTGCTTGAGATGTTTCCGATACAGAGAACTAGGCAAGTATGGAGATTTGGATGGTTTACACCATTAGATGATCTGATACTTATACTGGAAATCCTGTCAAGGAGATTCTTCTTAAGATGAATCTACCTGATCACAGGTCGGTCCTCACAGACCCAGAGGTTAATCCAACCAGTCTCGGTCGAATGACAAAGCCATATTCGCCCACAAGCTTTATTGCTAACTGTTTTAATTCAAGGATCAAGCCAAAGATGAGATGGAGCACCTCGTTCACAGATGGAGTCAATTCACCTACCCACAGCTCATCAACTTAATGCTTCCAAGTAAAGGACCATCATGACCAAACAGAATGACCTACACACAGCTTCCGCAACTCTGAGAAGTAGTAACATGATCAAGAAAAGTTGAAGCATGTGGGTCCGAATGGTCACAAATCACATAAGGCACATGATACTTAACAATCTGATCAATGAGATTTAAGATGAAAGATATCTCAAAGAAAGGCTCAAAGATCGCACAAGCCTAAGGAAAAATCCTCAAAAGTGTCACTACATAAATGTACAAAGACATCAAAAGATGAAGAATTCATAGACTTCGGCTACAGACAGAAGGTCCAATGAAGTAAATGCTAGAATTACGAATGTAATTATCTGGGTGACCTCCCCTTAGGGAGATTGTTAGGAATATGAAAAAACTCGTCACCCCCGTGTAGCGGTTTAGTATAGGCATAGCTTCGTATTAGAAAGTAAGTCGTATGGTTTTGGTATTGACCGGTCTTTACCAAGTGTAAGCCCAAATCCAGCCATAATGCTCACCAACACTTGTATATATACCCCTTCCCACCCATGGAAGGGTGATGTTTCATTTCAAGCTAATACAATTATCTTGACCTTTTCTCTCCAAGAAAGACAACTTTCTCTCTCTAAGAAAAGTAGCCAACCCCATCATCTCTTGCATGTGTTTATATAGCATGTATACTACATGAGCAATATTATAAATACAGTGTAGAGTAACTTGTTCTCTGAATATGAAAGTGAAATTACTAAGGATGTAAGGTCATAGGTAGAGGAATTAGGAAAGAAAGGTTTTATTATGTGCTAAATTAGGAAATAAGCTAAAGAAAAAAATTTGTCATAGGAACGATTGATGAAAACTCCACGTTGTCTGGCATAGGATATTAGGTCACGCAAATATGCGTCTCATTTAATCGTTAGCATCTAAGGAATTAGTTAAAAACTTACCTATGCTTAAGTTTAATCAACACTTCTGTGATGCTTGCAAAATTGGAAAGCAAGCTCACGCTAGTCATAAGGCTAAGAATATAGTCTCAACGACTAGATGCTTAGAACTCCTTCATATGGATCCATCGTATGGAGTTACGGAGGAAACAACTACACCTTAGTCATAGTAGATAACTATTCTAGGTATACTTGGACTAGATTCCTTAAGGATAAAACCAAAGCTTTCGATCAATTCGAAATATTTAGTAAGAAAATTCAAAACCAATTAGGATGTACAATAGTGTCAATAAGAACCGACCACAGTAGGGAATTTGATAATGAGGTGCAATTTGGAGAGTTTTGTAATGCCAATGGTATTACACATAACTTCTCAGCTCTACGCATTCCTCAATCAAATGGCGTAGTTGAAAGGAAAAATAGGACACTTCAAGAAATGAGTAGGACTATGTTGAATGAGCAATCGTTACCACAAAAGTTTTGGTGTAACGCAGTAGACACTTCAACATACATTCTCAACCGAATCCTAATTAGAGCCATCTTAAGAAAAAACCTTACGAACTCTTAAGAGGTAGAAAACCTACTTTAGATTACTTTAGAGTGTTTGGAAGCAAGTGCTTCATTTTAAACACTAAAGACTACCTTACAAAGTTTGACCCAAAGTCATACAAAGATATCTTTTTAGGTTACTCTCAAAATAGTAAAGCCTACATCATCCTAAATAAACACACTAGGAAAGTCATAGAATCACTTAACGTGACATTCGATGAAACTCCTCCACCCTCTAAGACATCACCCTTGGTAGATGATGACTTAGATGAAGAAGAAGCAATTAAGGTTACCGAAAAGAAAAACCTAGAAAATGACATTGTGGATGAAACTTTAGAGATTGACAAAATAGTCAATATTAAGGAATCTAGGAACCATCCATTAGAAAATGTCATAGGAAACCTTAACCAAAGAACCCTTAGATCACAAGCCCAAGAACCAAAGTAACTTTTTTATCAACTATAGAACCTAAGAATTGTGAATGAAGCCCTAACGGATGATAGTGGATAGTCGCTAAGCAAGAAGAATTAAATCAATTCTTTGCAATAACGTTTGGGGGTTATTCACAACCTAGTAAATAACAATTTTATGAACTAAAGTGGTGTTTTAGAATAAGTTAGACGAGAAACGGTAATTGTTTCTACAAAATAAAGGCTATGTTAGTTGCTCAGGCTATAATCACAATAGGGCATCGATTATGATGAAACTTATGCCCCAGTTGCTAGACTTGAGTCAATAGAAACTATTAGCTTATGCATAGCATTAGACTTTAGCTATTCAAATGATGTAAAAAAGTGCATTCCGGAAAGTTTTTATCAATGAGTGTATAGCGTTCACAACCTCTAGGATTCACTGACTTTGAAAAACCGGACCATGTTTATAAACTAAAGAAAGCTTTATATAGTCTTAAACAAGCACCCAAAGCTTGGTATGATAGACTAAAAGCTTTCTTTATTAAACATGAATATAAAATAGGAATGGTAGATAACACTCCTTTTACTAAGAAAAAAAGTTCTAACCTCATCATCGTTTAAATATATGTCGACTCATAATATTTCGGTTCGACTGTGTCAAGAATCATGTGCATGAATTTTCCAAAATCATGCATGACAGTTTCTAGATGAGCATGATGGATGAACTTAACTTCTTCCTTGGACTACAAATAAAACAAATGGAAGATGGTATTTTCTTTAATCAATCTAAATATATTAAAGAAATGCTTAAGAAATTTGGCTTAGAAGAATCTAAACCAATGAAAACCTCCATGTCCTCCGATACCAAACTCATGAAAGATGAAGAGTGTGAGTCGGTAGATAGTACCAAGTATTGGAGGCCATGAATAGGAGTTTACTATACCTAATAGGCAATTAGCCCGAAATCATGTTTATGACAGCCTTTGTGCCCGCTTCCAAGGAGGCTCCCAAAAACTCTCACCATGAAGCGGTTAATTTATCTTCGATACATTAAAGGCTCTACGCACTTAGATTATGGTATCCTAAATGACCTCACCGCATCGAAAACATAGTATATGCTACTCTGGATCATAGCGGGAGATTATGTGGACCGAAAAAGCACTAGCATTATATGTACGTTCGTGGGATGTTGTTTAACATCTTGGTTCTCGAAGAAACAAACCGCTCTTGCTATATCCACTACCGAAGCCAAATACGTAAGCGCCAGAAAGGCAAGCAACAAACAAGCCTAGGAAGAAACGAAGCTCTTAACGACTACAATGTTTCGAAACTCGATGAAGTCCCGATCATGTGCGACAAAAAAGGCGCGATTGAACCTTAGCAAAAACCCGGTGCAAGAATCTCGATACCAAACGCATCGAAATTCGTCACCACTTTCTTCGTGATAATGTCCAGAAAGGAACATAACATCATTCGAAAAAGTGCCGTCCCTCAACAACATCGAACGACATTCTTTACTAACACCCCTTAAACGTGAATCGTTTAACTATCTACGTCTTGGTTTAGGAATGATGAAACACATTCCATAAATCACATTAGTCCGCTTCTCCTTCTTCTGTCTCAATTCTAGTCCATGTTCAACTCCGTGTCGTGACAACTTAAATACTTCATCCGAAGTACTTTAAGCATTTTTAATGTACTCGAAAGCAAATTAAAAATGTCACTCACTTTAGTAAAATTTTCATTCAAAAACTAAGTCCCAAAACCCTTCGCTTGAGGGCGGACCCCATCACAAGGCGACCTCCACCAATATATTTGAGGACCTGGCCAGAAACGATATGGGACCGCCATCAGCAGACACTAAAATTGAACACTTAACTTAAAAAATTTCAAAACAAAAAAACAAACACCCCCTTTCATATCTACAACGACGAACACGACTCAAACCACCAAAAAACTCAAAATCACCCATTAAAACACTAATTGAAGATAAAATCAACACCTATAATCATTCACAACATCTTAAAGATCATCAATTGTAAGTTATTTGATCTATTTTCTTCAATTTTGAGTCATCGGTTCATAATGAACACAAAAATTGAAATTGGGGATTTTTTTTATTTTTCTTTTAAATTTGTACAATTAATACTACTAGGATACAATGTATAACTAATATGCTTCCTGTAGACATAGAATTTGCATTCATTTGTGAGTTTGTTGAAAAATTGATTTCGAACCAAAACCCCAAATTTTATTTTCAAATTACTCACGTTAGGAACATAATGAAATTATGGTTATGCATTGTCAATACAACTTAATTTTTTTTTCAAACATATGCATAATGATCTCATGAACAAAGGTCGAGATACATAATTCATATGTATTTTTCGACATGTTTGGATGAGCAAAATCAAACTAAGGAGCGTTTGGATTAACTCTTAAGATTTTAATTTTTAGGTCGAGTTAATCGTTACTCCACATTTGTTACATCTAGTCACACACTAGGCACGAACTTAAAATATCAACACATATGTAAGAGATTAAAATATGACTTTGATTATTTTATTTTAGGTAACAATGCCTCCAATTACTGCACTAGATCATCAAAAGACCCAAAACTACATTTCATTCATATCAAATGAATTTAATCAACCATTACAAAACACAATTGCTAGTCTTGAAAAACGATATTTTCATGAGGGTAGGGTTGTGAGTCAAAATTTTGAAAACATGAGTCACATCCGTGCTAATTTTGAATCAATTTATTTCGATTGTTTGTTGAACATAAACGAACAAATTGTTCCCCATTTTGTTCTCAAGAGGTTCTATAGTCAACTAACTTTTGATTATAACTCCACGAGTCATTTTGTGGTCAACTTTGTTATACAAAGTAAGTCATTCTCTCTCACTCATGTGAGGAATTCGGTCAAAATCTTAAAAAATACGGTTCCAAAGGTCAAGTGGTCTCACTCGACATGTGGTCACACGACTAACTTGTCAATAAGTGTTTCCGAGTAAAGGTCGTTATAAAACCCCTATCTCTCGCTTCTCCAAGTGTCCGTCAAGTCTCTCATTCAATTCAAATTCCTCGACAAGGACAAGATACTCTTACTAAAAACAAAAAACCATGCGTCGACAAACGAAATCTTAAACTCGCGAATTCACCTCATATGAAACCAAGGTTTGATATCATTCGGAAAACATCATTTGTCATAGGAGGTCATAAGGATCATGTCTCTGCGTATCTTTGTCATATGCTTTATTGCATTGAAACCTCCACTCGATACAATATAGCATTCTTCATTCTCAAAAGAATGGAAAAGACTCGAAGCAAACCTAAGGAACTCTTACCCTATGGAACGCTTTTGACTAGATTGTTCAAACATGTTGTGTCCGTCTTTCCTGAGCTAGCAATTGATCCCTACATCTCACATGATCGAGTCATGCATCCCCTTGCTCCTCATTATGAGCGAAAGACTCAATCGGATCGTAGCAAGAAAAGACCTCGTGAATCAAATGCTAGCTCTTCCTCCACCACTTTAAATTATCCATCCTCATCTCATCCGTTGGATGACACCTTTGATGAAAATGATGATGAATCATTTCATTCCAACTCTTCATCTCCGTCCCAAAACATCTCCTCATCGTCTAATGTTGTCTCTAGAGTCCATCAAAACCCTCCTCATGAAAGTCATAACTTGAACACCTATCTCTTCGAAACTATAAATCTTCAAACTCAACAATGAGATGCACACCAGGAAGGGTTAAGGTCAATTGGACAAGCTCTCAAGAACATGATGGGTGTAAAACGGAAGTGAGCATGGTGGCATAACTACTAAGAGGCTATTATTATTATTATTATTATTATTATTATTATTATTATTATTATTATCTCTGTTTAATACATTATGTCTATTAATATATTAGGACTAGGAATGGCAAATGACAATTACATTTGACTTGGATGACTCTCATTATCCTATCAATGTTTCATGATTAGCAAAATTTTATGAATGTGACATGCGAACAATGCCATTACTTGCTAAATGATTTGTCTGCTAGTTTAGTCATACATATTATTGCTTGAATTAGTTGATTCTTGAATTCGGTAGATGCCTAAATCACCGGACTTAAGAAAAAGGAAAAACTAGAAATTTTCATTCTTCCATAACGGCCCCCTTAAATACCCGGCGCCCCCCAATATATTTGGGACCGCCTGGTGATATGGGACCGCCGCCAGGGGGAACGAAAATTTTGAGTTTGCCTCTTTTTCTGTATCTTTGACCCTCCTACCTACATCTTCAAGCTGTCATTTCCCTGTTTAGCTAAATCCCCCCATCTTTGCACCTTTTACTAACCACACCATGCTTGTCATGTTAACTATCCTTTCCATTATTTAAATCATCAAACTCTCATACCTCACTACCACCATCACCTTCTTCATTATTTTCTCCTTCATCATCAATGTCTTGCTCAAACCATCATTCCAACTTCTCTAGAAAACCAAGAATGTCGGTAAGACAAGTTTGGAAACACAAAACATCCACTCCAAAATCATCACCTTCTTGCCAAAATGACTCACCTCCACTTCCTCCAAGAGTTCATTTTCAATCTCCTTCACCACCATCATACAATCCACAAAGAGATCAAATGATCAACCAACTTCACAACATTTACACCATCCTTGATTCACACACTAACCCATCCAATGCCTACATTCATGCACCACCTTCACCACCACCGCAACCAATTCATCCTCCTTCTCATGCTCAAGTTGAATTTCACTTAAGTTTTTGTCATTGTTGCAAGTTTTCTAGACACCGATTCCACTCCTTGAGAAATGAAATCAACTTTATTCACTTTCTTCTCACCCATTTCATACCTTAAACTCATACCCCTCCAAACCATGTGTCACCAATCTCCTCTTTTTCCCTCTTTAATTAATCATTCTCATATGGTTAATCTACATAAATAATCGACCATCCATCTTTTGATTATGGCATCTTCTACATTTCAAGAATCCACTAGTGTAGATCTATGCCTTATTAGGTCTTTATTTTATGATTATCTCCTTTATCTTGTAATGATTCATACAATTATAGTATGAATTTATCTTATATTGTATTTAGCTTCAACTGAAATCAATGCTTCTTGTATGAGCTTGTTAAGTAATGAATGAAGCCACTTAATGTTTTATTGCATAAATTGATATATTGCTACTTGTTGGAAGATACTTGTCTTGTACTTGTACCTCTAACTTTGTTTTGTAGCAAACAATTTTCATAAGATCGATCCCTTGGTGCCCCAAACGAGGGGGAGCATA